>JANHGN010022039.1:26183-48294 GCA_024605025.1 Megaceryle maxima | reverse complement strand
TTTCTCAACAAACCTTTACAAAGAAGGTTACATTCAATTAACCTAACTTCTGTTTGTCAACCAATACATGACCCTATCCCATTTGTGCCCTTTGATAAACCGTTATCGTTCACAACGCACTGTACTAATCTACTAAAAAAGCTAAAAAGATTAATTATTCCATCTCTGTCTTGTTATAAAACAGAGGATGGAATGCAAAGGTTTGATTTCAATAGGTGCTGCTCGTAATATTTCACAACTGAAAATATGAAACTATAGAAATAAATTCAAGTAGGTTACAGAAAAAAATAGTATGATAAGTTTTAATAGATGGAACAATAAAGATAAATTGAGTGAGCTTTGGAAATGGCAAGGGGAGAGAAAACACTGCCTCAACACAGCTAGGGGGAATACTATTTAACACAGAAAAAATGAGACCTAAATCCACAGCTCCTGTAACTGTTGAGAGAGATGTCCCAAAGATATATTATCTTTCCTTTTTATTCCCACTTCCTTGCCAAGAGGTATAAATGTCACCTTCACTTCCTTCTCTTTCTGTGCAAGGTCAGGGAGCTTTACACCCTTCTTCCTGGGACGAGTCCCAGACATGCCTGTTCAGCACACTGCCACACAGCGACTATTGATCTCTGCAGTTGGACTGAAGTCAAAGAGCCAGCAGAAATCCTGCTGTTGCCAGAAGGCACTATGGGCTGATAACAGCCCTCTGGAGAAGAGTGACTTGGGGAAGAATGCTCAACTAGAGGAAAACCAGCCAAAATTGCAATGATGGAAGGGGTTTAGAGACTCATCCCTTAGAAGAATTTTGGGAAAGAATGACACAAAACAAAAACAAACCCTGTTTTGGTGGTGATTAAATTCAAGAGAGACTAATAAACAACTTGGTCAACATGCAACTTGCCTCCAGGTTGGCCCAACAAGGATGAGAATGTCTGTATTTCAGCGTAGGTACCATCTCAAGCTTTATACACAAACCTATCAAAAAAATGCCCAAATGCCTCCAAAGAACAGAAAATATTAACACTAGAAGTGAAATAATAAGCTTCTAACAGTCAGTACTTAAATCTGTTTCTTAATCACTCCTTATTAGCAAATTGGTTTTTGGAAGTCTAATTAAACATAGAAGAATCAGTAAGATTTAAAATACTAACCTTCAGTGAAAGATGCTGGAAGATACTCTTTGCTGTTAAATCTATAAATAGTCTCAAAATGTAACCT
Source organism: Megaceryle maxima (assembly GCA_024605025.1). Taxonomy (NCBI): domain Eukaryota; kingdom Metazoa; phylum Chordata; class Aves; order Coraciiformes; family Cerylidae; genus Megaceryle; species Megaceryle maxima. Next base: position 47,079 of record JANHGN010022039.1, on the reverse strand, counting down.
AGCTTTTATTTCTCACCAATATTCCAAACAAGAACAATTACATTATTCTTGCAGATAAAACAGCTTCCTTAACAAGCAGCACAGACACCAAAGTGTCCAGTCAGCACCCAGCTGCTTCAGGAGCACATTCAGCTGAGGATCCAGGAACAAATCTTTATTTGATTTTTACCTAGCTTAGTCCTTGCCTTTTTCAGAGAAGTTAATAATCAAATGATTAATCTAAATTAAATTACTAATCTAAATTAAACACATTTATACTGCTGCTTTATAAACTCAGAGCAAAGATGAAGAGATCCCTACAGAAGAAAATAGAAGAATCATTGACATTTACAATCACCAGCACCATGTTTCACTGAAATCAATGTAAGCGTGAAACTGGGAGAATTGTTCAACGAATCAATAAGTCAACAGATGGATGAATCTTCCCAATAAAACATTTGGGGTCACCATAACAATACAGCTCCCTAATTTTCAGTGTAGTAAACAAAAGGAACAGGCAAAATGCGAGACCTGGAGGGAAGGGCAAGTTCAGGTTAGGAGTGAAAGGCAAGTTCAGGTTTAGGGTAAGAGTGAAAGGCAAATTAAGGTTTTTCTCATTGTCACAACAACAACAAAAAAAAACCCAGCTCAAACCTGACTTATTCCTTGTGCTCTTGTGATATTAAGCAACAGCCAAGAGGATACTGCATTGCACTTGGAATCGGGCCTACCCAATTACATTAAAATTCTGATGCAGAACATTTACAATTAGATTTATAATCCATCCTAAAGTGACTACAGATACCCTATGAAAGCAAAACCCAGCAGCTTTGCTGTAGCTCTACTAAGGAGAGCCACAGTAGTTGCGTGTGGAACAGAGGTGACATCTTCCAGCGAGGAAGGAGAGGGCACACCCGTGCTTGCCTGAGCAGACAGGCATAGAAACACCAACTTGTCCTTGTGCCAGCAGTCACAGCTCCCTCCTCCTGTGGAAGCCACTGTAGAACCAGATCAACCTGTGCAAATCCCCAGAACCTCACCAAAGCCCAGTGGAGCGGCGCCGGGCTGCAGCAGGGGAGCTGAATCTCGCTGTACCTTTGGAGGCTGTTTGTACTGAAGGGTTGGTTTTACAAGGGAGGGAATTCCTTTTCTTTCAGCTTATTTAAACGACCTGCAGTTACTATGGTTACTCTTAAGGCATCTCAAATCCGCCTGCGTGATGCAATTGGCGAAATGACAAGGCACAAAAAATGATGTTCCTGTGAAAGCGGCTGCTCGCGCAGGACCGAAAAGCGAAGGGTGTAAATAACTGGTGCCGAGATCTCGGATTTAGCCCACTGGCTGCTGCTCAAACACTTCCAGTGCTATCAAATTAGCATTTCCACTGTAGCTCTCTGGGTGACGTGGGGCACAAGTGCTTTTGTTTCAACAAAGCCCACTGTGTTAAGTTCACTCCACTGAGGCTTTAAAACAATAGAGAAATGTCATTCAAAGAACAGGAAACAATGAGCTATTATCACTCTCATTTATCTAGCCTAGCCATCAGACAGGGAGCAAGAAAACCTTGTTTCGTTAACAAATTATGTCATAAACTGCAGAAGAGGCTGCAAACACTCTCTGGCTATGGCTGCATTAGCTGAGTGTGAAGGACACTTGCTCAGAGTGCTGGTGCTTGCCCATTTACCCCCAGTGTGCCCTATCCAAACACCGCAGCCAGCGCTGGAACAAAAGCCATGTTAAGCTGTAATGAGCTAATGAACAGAATATGGGAATTCAGAAGCAGCCACTCATCTCTCTCCAGCACAGCTATTTATCCAGACACCAGTGGAGACAAATTCAGCCCCCAAAAAACCCAACCTGTTATTTTACTAATGGAGAAAGTGTTGGTGTCACTTTTTTTTCCCCCCACATGCATTTTAATTCACTAACCTGCCCCAGGCTGATTACTCAATAAATTACCATTTCATCTGGTACCATCCCTGGCAACATAACAAGGAAAAGGGTGGAAGGATAAGGAAATGTTTGTTAAATAAAACCTAAATGATGGAGGTTTTCCATTATTAAAAGTGTTGCTTTTCCAGAGTACAAGCATACAAAATTGATTTCAATAAACACAAACTGAACATGAAACAGAAAGACAGAAAAGACAGAAAGTTCTTTTATTCAGTAACTAAGGACTAGGCTGGGGATGCCCATTCATGCTTTGCCCTGTAGCAGAGGTTGACATGACACCTCCATCAGAGGTTGACATGATGACACCTCCACCAAGGCAGGGAAGTGCCAGTTCAGTCACTGATCCTACACCACTGGTGCCCCCAAGAGACAGGTCATTGACTTCAGAGGTCTAAGGATCAAGACTTAAGGGGTCAGCACAGTTGTTACATACCACAGAAGAAATAGAAACTGAAGGTTTCTGACAGTGAGTTTATGGTTAAAAGCTGCTCACTTGGCATTCTAAAGCTTCTACTTTTGATGATATCTCTCAAGAGCTGTGTCACGTGTTAGTGCCTGCAACTAAACTTGTAATCAATAAGGTATCCACTGTCCCCTCAAGCACAAACCAAAAGTTTAGAACCAAACCCAAGCTCTTTGAATGGACTCTCACAACAGAGAGAAAGAATTCAATGTTAAATTGCATGTAAATAAAAATCATGTCATGGGTAGAACTCTGAAACTGCACTCCAAATGACAGGTGACTCCTTTTGACTCATCTCATCACAAACTTAGTTCACCAAACACCTTTTCAATCTGATACTTACAGCTTTAACAGCTGTTTATTGCTAAGCCTACTTTAGTTACCCCCTCTAAAATGATCTACTTATGTCAGCATTGGTTTGGAGCTTTGTAAAAGCTCTTTCTACACCACTGTGCTCCCAGGACAAGATGCACCTACTCCTTATCTACAGCACCTATGTCAACAGCAGTAGCAAGGCCAGGATCCACCAACAAAAACCTGCTCCACCAGTATCTGCAGTGCCAAGAAACATTTGTCCTATTTGGTTTCATGAGACATGTACAGCTGCATATAATGAAGAGTAAAATGCCCTCCAGCTGAGCCTCCAGGCTGCAGATGTGGGATATAACACCATGCTGAACTAGGCAGCAATGCATTACCTGTATCCTTAGATGCATCTCCTGCTCCTAACAGTTCACAAGACCCCAAACCCTTCACATGCTTAAGGGAGGGACCATCTCTACATACACAGGTCACATCAGTGCTAGAAGGATGGCTAAGTGAGGGGGTCCTAAACACTTCTCCAGGTTTTTCACAGCGTGCTGCATTACAAAGCAGCAGCAGAAGTACCAGTACCCTGGCTGTGGAGCAGCTGGATGTGTTTCAGCAGGCAGAAGATGGCTGGCTAGGCTACAGAACCAGCAGCAGGAATCCTCACTTTGCCAGTCCACTCTTACCTTCCTAAAAAGGAGAGGAGGAACTACCTCCATTCCCTGGACCCTCCAGGTTACTGCAACGTGAGGTCTGTATTCAGCACTCCACAGCCCAAGTGATTCTACTCCGGAGGGCAGCTGGCCAAGTGACAGTCCAGGAAGATTAAAAAAATGCTCATGGAAACCATGACAGAGTGAAATCCTGTTTCTAATAAAAATAATAATAAATAACCGTTATGTTAATGTTAAATGTTTAATGTTAAATAACAGTTAAATCACTCTCCTGCACTAAGGACCTCACTGGGATTTTCTGCATTTCTATTTCCTCTGGCTTACAAGAGTTGAAGCCATTCTTTGGTGCAGAAATAGGAACTGTACTTCCCAAAGAACCTGATAAATCACCATCCTAAAGGCAAGTATCTTTGACCACAGAAGTTTTTGCTACAGCGTAACCTCTCAGTCTAGTCTATAAATCTTGCCATCCAGTACCACAGGTTCTTCCTCAAAACTGTTTTGTTAGAGCATCAAGAAAAAACAAGAGGGAAGACAGAAAAAATCCCATTGAAAAAGTACACTCTGCGATGCCATTTCAGCAACTGCCATGCAGGTATAGAAATTTAAAGGAGATATTTCCAAAGGATAAAAGTCAAAATTTCCAGCTGTAAGAGCTATTTGGTAACTTGAGAGCTAAAAATGCTACTTTTGCAACCCAAACCTGCAATCTCACTGTTAACACTTTAGCTTCTGTGTTTCCTTCACAGCAGTTTTATGGGTAGGACTCCAGGATACAATGAAGAGGGCACAGTAGTCACTGAAAAAAAACCCAAAATAAACCCATTCATAAAAGGTGCTGACAATTAAATGCCTAATCAGCCATCAAGCTGAATGCTTTAGAGGGGTTGGTACCAGTGAACCTGAATACTGATGATGCCTCATTGTATGTAAACTGTTTTACATCTGTGTATGTTCTCATCCTGTAAGCAGAGGGGAGGGGTAACCTATCAGATCTATTTCTGGTGAAACATTTAACAGCAACAAAAACCAACAACATAAAAACCACACAATTGTACACCAGTGGTGTCACCAGAATGGGAAAGTAAAATAGCTGTGTTCCATTTGGTCCCTGTAGTTTTTTTTTAAATTCAAGTAATATTTCTCCCCACAAGCCAAGTGGTTTCATCTCATGTTCCACAAATCTCTACCCATATGCTGCTTATATGCTTCTCAGATTCATTTTGTTTACTCTGGCAACACTTGTGTTGGCACAATCAGAAGTTAAACTCACGTACCAACTACAAGATTAAGTTCAAGATTAACAAGATCATTTCACCAACGTTACTGGAAAAATAAGAGACCCAACTGTTCCTGCAAAATCTCTCATTTCAATTGAGTTATGTCAGCACAGAACATTTTAGTGTTATCCTCAAAATGAGGGAGCAAAGGACACCGACCCACTAAAAGGCAGGGCATGGATGTAGTAGGAAACCAGCAAATCCACCCAATCAATAAAGTGAAGATTTTGACAATTCCATCCCTCACTTATCTCCATTTGCCCAAAGGTCTCATCCCAAATACGTTATAAGCATTTGCTTCTATTTCAATATCTCAATTAACAAGCATCTCACGAAGCTGAGAATGTAAAGATGTGGTATTGAGCTTGTTCCATGCTGAAACTCACCCACCCTCAAATGATGTTAGAAAACTAACAGTATCTGAATTTGGATCATTCCATTGCAGCAGCACTGGAAAGGCAGTGAAAGCAAAGGCTCTTTTCATCCTTTTCTTAGAAAGCCTTACACTTAACTAAAATCCCTCAGGACTCATACATGTGTCATAGGCATAGATCATAACAGACACACATTTACATAATATATACAAACCAGATATTCATTAACTTATCTATAATTACATGAGCTCCCTAATATTACAGCTCAGATGACCACGCACCCAGCGCCAAAGACTTGCTAGAAATACAGTAATTGCAAATGAGAATCTGAGGATCACTTAACATTTCTTTTTTTTTTCTTCTGATCCAGAATAAAAGGGATCAAACCCTATCCCCCCACATACACATGTACGGGCACTTGCAGACACTTTTCCTTGCCTGTCGATAATAGAGATATGTCTCAAGAAGAGCCCTTCAGTACCCTGACAGATTTGACAGTCACTGTCATTACAGCTTATCAAAAAGAGGACATAGGGTGATACCAGTATGTTAAAATCCCTTCCCCATTTCTGCCCTTTCCGTGACATTTCTTATCATTTGCTGCCAATGCTCCTTTACATTGTAGGATTATCACTGACACACATCAGTTCAGAATAAAGTTTATAACAAATTAAAGACCCTGCTCTCTTTTGGCATCTATTAATTCTGAGGAGCACGAGTTTCATAAAAGCACAAAAGTCACTGAAGTTCATATCCACTGTCCAAAGAAGTCAAAGCTCTGTTTCCAATGAATTAAAATCCAATGAGTCTGGATGAAAGCCTAAAAGTATAATAGAAAATATATTTCATTAAGAGATCACTTAAGAAGATCATCACCCACTTCCAGGATTAATTTGAAAGGTTTTCATTTTAAAAGAAACGTATGGTACAGCTAGTTGTAATAGTTTGTTGGATGGTCCCTTTGAGAGATTTTTGCCTTGCATCTTACCCGAGGGTGAAGCAGCAGTGACAGAGAAACCATGAGCTGAGGAGATTTGTCTCTACAGAAGCTCAAAAAGTGTTAAGGAGGAAAACAGTACTTTTGACAGGTTCAAAGTAGAGCTCTTCTGGTTTTGGTTTTACGCTTGGTTTGATCTGAACTATCTCTTAATTCTCTCTTTATTCCACATGCAGCCCTGCATTTTTTTAGGGGAGTCCACATGAAGACCTAAAGAGGATCCCTATTTGAGGTCCCATGATTACCTTGAGTGAAAACAAATAAACAAGCATTAACAAGCCACAAAACCTGCTTAATTTTGGGCAAACTACTATATTCTTTACCTCCAGAGCAAATCAAGCTACATGTGAATTGCAGTAAGGACCTCTGTCTGCATCATCCCCCAGTCTGCTTTGATGACACCAGTTGTACCTCATCTCTGGCAGCATCACCTACGAGCTTTAGAGTCCAAGCCTGAAAATGAAGACTTGCTGACTTTTTAGGGACATGCATAATCCCCACAAACATACCTGAAACATGGCCACAGATACCCTGCCCTCAGCCCAGAAAAGAAAACAGGAGGGGCTGGGAAAGGTGAGAGCATCTCTGGCAGCATCATCTACATCACACGTCTCAACTGCACCATGATCCGTGACAGCACTAATAAATCACTCTGAAAGTTTTCCTATTAGTTTATGTGCTACTTTAGTAATTTAAAAACTTATTTTAAGCAATTCTTCATGCTCTCTGCTAGAAGCTATTTTAATAAAAATTCTGAAAAGTGTCCTGAATTATTCTGTTCTTCCAAAACAGTTCTGTGGGAGTTAAGTTTTGGGACTCTTTTTTTGTGTGTTTTGCTGGTTGGGTTTTTTAAAACAATATGTTTTTATTTTCAGACCAAATCATGCCATCAAAGTACCATTTCTTCATTTCCTTTCCCAAAACCTCAGTTTACAGATCTGTTCCAACATACAACTCTGACAGAGCTTTGTTTCTTCAAACGAAAAACAAATAATTTAACTGAACTTGGTACAAATTGTGGTGGTGGTGGCCTTTTAGCACAAGAATCCAGTCATATTGTTATAAATTTTATTCTGAACTTTTTTTTTTAATACCTTGCTTACTGTGGTCTGATCAATAGGAAATAAATGGACATTCCACTAATAGCTCTGTGGATGTGTGAAGTTGTGCACAAAAGAAACCCCCAAACATTAAGATCAAACAGGTTCTCTTAAACTGGCCCCAGGGATCTTTGCCCACCTCACATGCAATGCTCTCAGACAGCCAGAACAGCCTTCAACTCTGACCTAGGACCCATTTGCTCCAGTGATGAACAAATTCAGGTGCACTGGCAGACTAAGGTAGGAGAAACTCATACCGACTTTGTAATTCATTATAAATCTCAAATATACTTGAGTATTAAGTTCCAAAATCTTCTTTGGTACAAAGGATTTAGTAAGAAAAAGATCTACTCTTGAGTCCAGGTGTGATACAAATGCCAGCCCAGCACATAGACGGTTCCCTGGTAAAATAATTGTAGGATCTGGTCATTAAAACATTATTCTGAGACGCAGAATCTGGAGTTCAGCTCACAGCTATGTCACAGATATCCTCAGCAAGTCTAAAATGTCATTTAATGCCTTTGTGAACAACATATTCAATGAAGGTTGTTATTTACTTTATAATATCCATTTGGAATAAAAAAACCCATTTATGCATTGAATCTAGCTAAAAAGTGCTTGAATCATGTTTCAATCCCCACAGTGTCACTGCAGTATTGAGTTCTGACACCAGCTCTTCACCATGGGAAGTCAGCTGAGAAAGGAAGCTGTGGCTAAAAAAAACCCAAACACACCACATCTGCAAGCATCCTTCTAGAAAACCAGTTAAAACCAGGCTGCCCTGTCAATAAGAAAGGGATATACCCAGGTCTGTTGAACAATTTCCTGATACAACCCATCCCTGCAGCCAGACGAGGTAAAATTCTGGCCCCACCTAGTTAAAATCACTGAGCGCTGCTAGACCAGCAGGTCTGTAAGACCTGAAGGCCTGGAGTCCATCAGGCAGCACACGAGACGTCAAGCGACAAGACACCAAACCAATAAGCAGTAAAAAAGCCCCTCATTTCAGCCAGCCAGCCAAAAATGCATTGTTTCCTCCCTGGCACATCACAGCGCAGAAGATTACAGCATGAGAAGACATTAATTCCCCAAAACTACCAGAAAGGCAAAACAAAGAGGATCCTACTGCTTTGATTCTGGATCCATCGACAAGAATCGTATTAATGAAATGCCTTTGATATTCACATTGACATTGTGCTCCTTCCCACAGGGACAGCTCTTTCCCAGGGCTGTTAAGCATCCGGCTGGTTGCAAAACAAGTTGGACCATGACAGAAGGAAGGGATGAAGTCACATCTCCTACGGATTTCTGTGCCAGTTGGTTTCCAATGGGGTGAAAACCTGATCTTAAAAGTTTCCTTTAGGTTACAATTTTCACAAGAGTCTCTAGTGCATAGTGAAGGTTATACCTGTGATGCTGTTCTCTCAGCAGAGCACTAATGGCATCCCCTTTCTCTCTTGCACTGTGGAGGCCGTTATCTTTCTTGTCAAACTGGGATTAAACTGGCCAACAGGTCCACAGCTGGAAGGGGAAATAGATGGAAGACAACCAAGGATGGTAAAATTATTCACGATCACCTAGACCTTGATGCCTCATGAAGCTAGTTTTAAGATGCCATGAAGTCAACGTGCAGCATTTTTAGCCCAGTCATTTTAACCTTTTTTAGAAAGCCTCCAAGATTCCCAAAGATGGTTCAATAAATCAAGAGACATATACAAAATAAAAGTGGAAAATGAACAGCAGGGAGAGGTGACAGGAAAAGGAGAGACTTCTCCATAAGCACAGCATTAGTGCTCAGTACTATTTCTGCCTCAGTGCGTTAACCTTTCTCTCTCTGCCCTCCACTTCTCTTTAGTTACTCACCATGAAATAAGTCTTTTAATTGCTATGTAACTAAAGTCATCTTTCTGGCAGATTGACTGAGAAGGCCAAGCTGGTGTCTAGGGACTACAGGCCCTTTGGTGACAGTTTTAATTCTGGTCAGAGTAGAGAAGTCAATAAATCATTCTTGCAGAAGTTGTTACTGACCCTGAGCAAGCCCTGGGAGAAGAAATGCAATCTCTGTTCACTAGGAAATAAAGACTTGTTCATTTTTATTTTAAGTTTCAGATGCAAAATAAGAAATTAAAAGAAAAAACAAACAAACAAAGAGATCAATTCAGAAAAGGCAAGAATTGCAAAGCCCAGCCTTCAATGACCAAGTGGAGGAGACCATGTGTTAAATTCTGTTAGTGCTGCCTCACCTGGAGCAGAGCTCCATTGCCAGTATTTTAGGATTCCAACCCAAACCTCAGGAAGTCAATAACAGATCCAGGCTTCTTGGATTGTCCTCACAGGGTTTGCTTTTCCTTGACAGTGTATGAGTTTCCATCGGCCAAAATAAATTTTTCTTTGCCCAGATTCAGACTTTTTTTCCTTTAGAGAGTCTCAAAATATTTATGGGCAATTAGCTATGTAATTATTATTTTACTAGAAGTGTGGTAATTAATACTAGGTAAGGCATCCTCTCAGAGTGCGCAAATAAATACTAGCTCATCACAGGCTTCTCCCCCTCGATTCTCTTTGTGGTCTCTGGTGAAAGTGGCTCTTGCACCTTCTCCAGCCTGCTTTATATCCACATTCACACCACAGAACTTCACCAACTTCAATGAGTCTGTACTTTTAACTGACAGAAAACGTAAGCATCCAACTTTGTTTTCTATTTTATAATGAGGTTTTGAAATGATGCTTTCCACCAAAGTAGTTAATTTATTTGGAACCTGCAAGATGTCAAATAAACTGGAAATGAAGGATTATGGGGCTCTGAGCAACCTGCCCTAGGTAGAGACATCCCTACTGGTGTAGGGAGGTTGGACCAGATGACCTCTAAAGGTCCCTTCCAGCCTAAAACATTCTATGATTCTATTCTGTGATTCTATTCTATGATTAACCACCACACACTTTTAAGTGAACGCTGAAGGGAATTTAACTCTGGTTTTTTGAGCACAACAGGTTAACTCTTTCTCTCTTTTTGCATTCAGGAGGCTGAAGATACGCATCGCAATATGAGCATTTGTTTCATACACACACACACACCACACAAATCTGAACTTAAAGGTCTTTGGGTGAAAAGTAGTCATTGCTAGACCAAAAACTCTCAGCACCCTTTGTGACAACATGATATCTAGCTGCTGCTTGTCAAATAATCTTCTACAGGTAACCCTGCCCTACGGGGCATACACAGCGTACCTGTAAAAAACACTACAGGACAGTACATTTGCACCATTAAGTTGCAGGTTTTCCAGTTTTTGCAGCACAGATAAAAAACCCCTTTTCATTCACAGGTTGGGTAGGACAAGTTTCCAAAGCCAAGCAAAGTATTCTCAAGATGCTATTATCTTAATACCATCACGACAAGACTCCTTCAGAAATATCAGTAAATAGACAAACACCATTTTGTCACACATGTGAAAACCAAGGTGTCTGGCATAATTTCATACCCACACAGCATTTGTTTTAGATGGTTGTCTCTAACTTTGACCAAGAGGAATTTTAGCACTGGCTTCACTGGAAACAGGAATAAGCCCCTTATGAATGAAGATCCAAAATGACTTCTGCATGATGTAAAAGAAAAAAACTGAAGTGAGGAGGATTCTCAGCACACAAGAGTTAGCTACAGAAGACAACTGCAGCACCTAAAAGCAGTTATTGCTGTAATCCTACATTGTTTTTCTTGAGAGAAAGATTATTTCTCCGCTGCTCTTGACATACCTAAAAAAGAAAAAAATTACCATGGCGTGTCCAAGTCACAGGAGAGGTAAAAACCACAAACCCAACACATACATGCTTTATTATCACCTCACTTCTTCATCGACTAGAATACAAGAAAATCAATATGAATCCTATACAAACACATCCACTATAATAAAATACGTGGCTTACATACATCAAATCCTAACAAGTGTGCTCGCATGCTCAGTGGAGAAAATCACTTCATAAAACAATCTCAGGAGAGAACTAAAAAACAAAAGAGGTGCCTAAGGAAGGGACAAAACTGAATGATGTATCCAGAGGATAAAGTAGTAACAGAAAGAATTCTTCATCAATATACTGCACTTGACAAGCCAATGTTTTTATCCATTATTTTAAGTCTTAGTTAACTTTACAGCCCCAAGAGCCATATGCATTTTGCTCTAGGCTGGAATTAGAGGACTGAAGTCACTGGTCATTCATGTCCCTCCAATCCATTGGGTTCCTTACAGAAACAACCCATAAAACCTCCATTTAGTTTGGAAGTCCTGCTAATCTCCCATCTGTCCCAGAAGACATGCAAACAGGTCAGGTTCTCTTAAATAACTCAGTTAAGAAAAGAAATGGAATGAAACAGAGTTTGCCACAGAAGTTCTCAGTTATTCTGATTCACACTAGTGATAATTTGCTCATTGTCACATAAAACATGAGTTTCAATCTACCCAAAGAGGAGATTTCTCTGTTATTTGAAGGTAGATTTTTGACAGTGTTTTTTCATATTAAAGTCCAGTATTGTAGCCCAAGATCTGTCTCAGGTGGTTATTTATAATCTCCCCATTTAGCTGCTACTGACCTCCAGTAAGAAAGCAAATACATTAAAAAAAGAACTGCATCAAATTGAAATCACTTCCTGTAATTATTATGATTATTGACCCGGAGACAGCAGATGAGATATTTTATTTTCAATATTAAAATTTGTTTTATTCTCCTCTCTTTCATTCTTCAGTTCATTTGTCTGGCATATTTAGCAACCTTTTCTATGTAGGCAACTACACCAGTTTCTTTGGTAGTGTGTATCCTTTCCCAGACATCAGAAAATCATTTAATAAAAAGAGAAAAAAAAAATACTACCAGCATAAGTGAGACAGAAGACATTTCAGCAAGGAAAACATCACGAAGAAAAACAAAAGCAAGAATAGACCTGAGAATTGTCTTGGCATTGTGGCTCACATACCTTTCTAGAAGACCTAGCTTAAAAAAGGAAGAAAAAATAATATCTAATAGCAAGAAAAATAATAAAAAAACCCCAAATAATTAAGTTCCACCATTAACCTGCCCTTTCCTGTCATGCTGTTTTCCTAATCAGTTAAAACACAAATTCAAAGTGCAAGTGCCTCTTGAATGTTCCCCTGTTCCAATTTCCTTGATCTTGGCTCCCACCTATTACTCTGGATTGCTTTTACAACATCCTTTTATTGAGCTTTCTTTTCACTACTGTCCCATAAGACCAGAGAGACTTCTCCAATCAATTTTCAGTGCACCTTAATCAATTTCTGAAGCTCACCACATCAAGGGAGCAGTCTTCTCTGAGACTAGAGCCGGTCATATGAGTGTCTAATACACTACATTAAATTCCTTCTGTAATTCAGTGTCAGGCTTTAAACCCAGTGCAGACAGGGGATATAACCTATGCTTGTAAAAACACAGACTAGGGTATAAACTTGCATCACAGGTATTATAGCGCACATTTGACACAATGGTTCCCATCTATTGTGACAACAACAATGGGGTAGTCCCAATTTCTCAGCAAGAGCCTGACATTTGGGCATAATTCCTCACAGAGCACAAGCCTACGAATTTGTTTTACATCACAGAAATAGGACTTGAACCTTTTGCAACAGTATTTAAGGATAAAGAACAAACACCACCGGTTTCTTGGATTCAAGGCAAGAGTCCAGAAGATTAACTAGTGTACCCAGGAAAATGACCTAGATTCTGGCACTTAAAAAGGAGAAATGACAATTTATTAACAGAAGAAGCTAGAGAAACTCACAAAGTGCTTTGTGTCTGTGAGGATCTGCTAGGTTCTGTACTGGGAATATTCACCTATCACTCAGGTGCTCTGCTCTCCAAGGAGCATGCTAGCAGAGGCTATTAGTCCCCCTCTCACAATTCATCTCCCCATAAAGAGGAGCAAATAATGACAGCAACTTAGTTTCCTCTCAAAACCCACTACTTGGAGTGTCCAACTCTGCAGATGCTCGCTTCTGAATACGCTATTACTCAGTCTCTATTTTTCCTCAACAGAAGTTGTATTTTTGCCATATTTACTATAATGCTCAAATTTTGGATACTGTTCATAAGAACTGTATCAGAAAGGAGTCATTTTCTCCCCAGTTGCCAACCCCCAAAAAGCTTTTGCTTCTTGTTGGAGGCAACACTGAAATCCCCAGGGACTTCGGAGAGAGTTTTGTGGTTTTTTCTTTTTTTTTTTTTTTTTTTTTTACAAGGTGCTGTCAATAGCAGGGCAGTTTGACCAAAGGAATCTCCTTTGGAATGAAGAAAGTCTTTTATGGTTCCCATTCAATCAATCAGTTGGAGTCACAAATGGATCCCAGGCTGCATCCCCAGCAGCATGGGCAACAGATTAAGGGAAGGGATCCTGACTCTCTGCTCTGCTCAGACCCCCCCCCCCTGTAGCACTGCATCCAGTTGTGGAGCCCCCAACACGAGACATGGACCTGCCTGACCACCACTGGTTGTTGGCTGTAGCTTTCTCTTTTCTTTCTCTTTTCTCTACTCTGGTAAACTCCAAACCTAAACAGGGTGAGAGCATAACTGCAGAGAAAGTGCAGATACTGCAGGGAATTACAGTAGAGCTGAGAGAGCTTGACAGCCCGTGCAGGCAGAGAAAGAAATTAAGAGGACACTCCTGGCCAGAAGTGACACAGATACAGTGAAGAACAAAAACATCATTTCTTCCCCCTTCCACTTATGAAGCAACAAGCCACATTACAATCTTTTCATTACTGTTAGCAACATAGGTATCTGAATAAATCTTACAGCAAAATGTAGTTAACATGAAAAGCTTTACTTCCAGAAATGGTTTTCTCTTCCCCGCCGCTGCCCTGCTCCTTCTATTTTTGCACACAAATAAAAAAGAATAAAAATAAAAATAAGGGATGATGCTTAAAGGAGTATGTCCAGAAAGGATGTGGAATGCTATTGGCTCATTCTTCCAGTGGTCTGCATCATGATACCACAAATGCAAGGGAACACAAGCAACAGGAAAAACAGCAGCTAAGAAGTTGACTTAAGGAAGGAGAGTTGTATTTCTCACTCCAGGCACGCAACACTAAGTCCATTTCACAGACACTAGCTTGTTTAACCTCAAAACTCCAAGCCTCCTTCCAAACTATGCCACTTCCACTTCCCTGAATCTCTGTTTCAGTACTTACAAGTAAACCCTAGGATTTTAACTCAAGCAGTCACTCAAACATTTCTGCAGGCACTAAGATGTCAGGCAGTGTCAGCGCATGCAGTATTGCAGTTAAATTAATTCAGAAACACAGGAGAGTCACCAGTGGGGAATATTATAGTATTCCAAAAAAAATAGAGATCCCAAAACACCTCCTAGAATGAAATCCTGCAACTTTTATCCATATTCAATACTCATTATGCATGAAATCCTGAAGAATTCAGGCCTAAGCACTATAGATCCCAAGGACCCCAGAATCAGGCCCAGGAGGATATGCAAAGATAGAAACTTCCCTTTTTCACACCCAGTTACAGCCTCGGGTGTTTTAAAAGACAGAGCCACAGCATGGACAGAGCTCTTCTTGTATGCAAAAAAAAATTAGAAAGATGAAAATATGCAATGCCAATCAAGTTATTGCAGAGCTACAGAATTTGTTCTGAAAAGTTTATCCAGCATATAATTCAAAGCATAATGGAACTTCACTAAAGACCAGTAACCTGGACATAACAAGGTCCTCTCACAACCAATGAAGGCTGCATAATTCAGGACTAATTTTAGAAGTAGAGACTATAGGGGAGACAAATGAAACTACACCCCACAAAACTTCCCTTTATCCAAGTGCATTATACCTATGCCATAAATGTGCTTAGTGTTTTACAAAAATAAAGAAATAATATTATAATTCCCCTTTCTCTAGGAGTTTATGTTCCAGGTTCAATAAGGTGATAATACTTCTTAAAAAACATTATATTTACCATAGCTATTTTAAGTAGTAAAGAAGCCTTACAAAGTAAGGCTATAGAACAGAACCCTGCACTGATTCAGTATCTACCACCACTCCAATGCTTCTTGGCATAGCTGAAAGCACTTCTATTCCAGTAAAAATAAAAAATATTTAGCACTTCACCAAGCATAGTTGGCACTTCACCAGGCTCTTTAAAAATTGCATATGCAATAAGCATTTCAATTGTCACTCACAACAAACGTTACTGTACACGAAGCAGTACCTGACAGCTATTTAATAGCGTATGACATTATACAATAATTTGTCTTGGTTTGTTTATTTTTAAGGGTAGACTTGACAGAAATTTCGTCACAATTACAGAACCAAAACTAAGGGTTTAGGGAAAAAGGATTTTCTCCACTGACGCCCACAAACAGTGGCCTTTCAAGGTGGAAAAATGCACCAAAAACTGTCAAATAAGAAGTGATTTAGAAGAAGGAATGGAGGAAGGAAAAGCAGAGAGGTATTGAGGAGGTAATCTGAAACTCTGATACTCAAAGCAGATGTTCATTTGTCATGTTGCTAAACCTATGGGAGACAGCCAACAGTGAGGAAAAGCAATCAAGATAAGTTTTGAGCACATCACCAGTGGATGAGCAGAGGGCAGACAGAGCCTGAGCCAGAAGCTTAGGCCCTTCTCTGCAAGTCCTCCAGCCTCCTCTGTGCAGCTGTTGGTACCAGATGGTGTCTCTGGTTGGGCCTTCAAGATGACTCCTCAGGCCACAAAGCCAGGTTGTGAAGGGAAGAGGTACAACCATGGTCCTAATGCTACCTCCACAGCCATGTCCTTCTTGGGGCTGCAAGTCCCACAGATGGACTTTGTCACCAGTCTCCTTGAGCCTGGGTTTGACTCTGCCTGGAGTCTTTCATCTGGTTCCAGTCACTCCATTCCCAAGAGAGATATTGGCACAACTTGAAGGATATCAATTATGCAAAATAATATCTGCTTGGAAGGACTATTTTGGGGATATTTAACATTAAACAAAACACACTCCTGGGTATTAAGAGCTTGCTTAACAGTGAATAAAGAAAGAAGTGATAAAAAAAAAAAGAGAAACATAGGAAAACCTACAACGACTATCAATGATGGGAAGGAATTATTTGCTATAGTAAATGCAAGTATGAATGACAGTTAAGGGAAAAAAGAAGAGTGTTGAAATGCAGACAACTGTAACATCTAGGAACAAAACAGAAGCAGTCGAACAGGCTCCAGAACAACAGAACAAAGTTCCAATATTCAAAATTCTTATAACCAAGTGTAAGCCAAAAAAAAAAAAAAAAACAAACAACCAAAACAGGAAAATAATTCAATAACCAAAAGAAATGTCTCGAATGGTGTACAACACAATCCTCCAGTGACAAAGTGTTGCCTGGATAACATAAGGCAGCTTCTCTAACCCCTATTTGCTGATTATGATTGGATTGAAAAGAAGAGCCTTGCAGACTACTCAAATGCAACCGAACACCAGTATTTGCTAAGACCTTGTAGGTTAATCCCTCTTCCCTCTCATAAATAACGCTGCTGAATAACCTCAGAACTTCAAAATATCTACAAACAGTGAACTGGAGCACTCGAAAGTGAAAGCACACACTCTCCGTATTTCAAGACTTAAAATGCAGTTCAAGAGGCAAAATGGTACTTTTACTACTACTACAATATTACTTAAGAGTTCCTATCAGGATGCTTTCCACATAACAAACACCCTAGAAGTTTATAATGCTCCTTTAAATGGGCAGATTTAAAGGAAGGATTCACAGTATAGACCCTGTAATTTACTTCAACAACATTATCTATTTCTTTTAGAGGATAAGTTGATTAAATATGTGGAAGATTAAAAAAGAAAGAGAAAATTAAATCAAGCTCTATAATATAAAAGGTGATACTAGGGATTTTTTTTTTCCTCCTAACATAATGAGATCATACCATTAAGGCTCCACTGCTTACAAGTCATTTTCTTGCTTTATGGGATATTGTCCTTCATACATACACACAGCCCATTATGCGTTATAGAGAATGTATAGAGGAGCCTAAATGGAAGAAACTGCAATAAGCATTTCACACAAGATAATGGAACAGACATGTGATATAAGGGAGACTCAGCATGGATGAAGAAATCCGCTTATCAGGCCCTCCACAGTATTCCAGCTATTTATGTCAAGTTTAAGCGTTGTTATCTGGTAAAGGGGGAGAGGGGGGTGAAGGGGGGGGGAGGTGATTCACAAAGGAACAAGGTTATTCATTTACTTTAGTCAGCCTGGGTGATAAACCAGGACTCACATTCCCCACACCCCTAACTTTCAAAGTCATACCTTCACCGAGACTCCGGGCTCTCTTCTGAGGTTTTACTAACAGCGAGAAAGAGGCGGCTGATGCCATCACGACATAGGCCAGTAAAGGTGCAGGGCAGAACTGGGAACGGTGGTGTGAAATTTGTAAAGGATACATTTACATGGGGGCAAAGATATTTTATCATTACAAAATCCACAATCCTGTTAAGAGTTCTCTTTAGTGGCAGCTCCAAATCTGAGTTCTCCTGCTGAGTAATAAATAAGGAAACCTCCCCTCTGGAACAATACAAGCTATTCAGCTTTTCTTATCATGGGAGAGGTTTAATCCAAATCAAACTGCTTTGGATCTCCAGTCCCTCCACTGAATTTAATAAAATCTGGATCATGCTTCTGGAATTTAACCTAATCTCACAGGCTTAGCTAAGACAAGAATCACTAAACTTTAAAGAGTGAACCTGGCTCTTTGAGCGAGTTATTACTCAAGGGATGTTTTCCTGGCAAATTAGGATTCTGGACTGCATCTCTCTTCCATCAGCTATTCATTTCCACTGTAATTCCCAATTCTTTAGACTGGGAATTTTAAAAACATCTTCAGTATTGATAAAATTTGCAGGGATAAAGGGAATCTACAAGTGAAGAACAGAATCCTAAAGCTCTTAGCAGGTTTTACTTGACCAGAACAACTTCACCAGCAGACAGGAGGACACACAAATATGGCCACTGCTCTCTACACTCCTCCCAGTAACATTCTGCTCACAAAACTCCATAAGGAAACTTTGAAAGCAATGGTAAAATGCAGCAGACTGCTCGGAAACTAGGTTTGGCACAGTGCTCTCAAAGGGGCTTTGCATCTTACAGAAAAACAGTGTTTCTTAAACCCAGAAATGCTGGTGGTCAGTAATACCCAGTTTTGAACACTGGATGACATAATAAGGTTGTGTGCTGTTTGACACTTGTGTCAGACTGACTATGAAGATCATAAACCAGGTATCTTCTACTGGATATCTCGTTCTTGTGTTCACTGAGGAGCTTTGCTGCCGACAGGAACAGCATTAGCTTATAAGCCTCTAATCAGTAGTTCTTCTCCACAGTTCTTTTTATAAACATTGTGAAGTACTGACAAGTTTAAGAGAATTACTTTTGTCAGCAGTGCCCACCCTCTTCTCCATGCTCAGGTTTTCAATTAAATACATTAACACAGTACACACCAAGAATGAAATACATTAATTAGACAGTCATTGCCAACCACAGAACACCCACCTATTACTAACTACTGAACCCTCCAAACTCCTTGACGCTTTAATATCATATGTTAAGAATTCAAAAGACCAACAAAGGTCAGAGCACATAATGGAAGAACTGATCTCCAGAGGCAATAGCTCCTTCACAAAAAACCCCAAAGCATACAAACAACAACAGTGACAAAAAAACCCCACAAAAATTAACCCTTTCATTGTTTTCTTGATTGTTGGTGCGATGGCATCAGGCACTCTCAGGTAGCTAGACTGAATTGACATACATGGTAACAACCATAAGTAACACTCAGAAACAACAAAAAACTCTCAAAAGATTATTGCAGTTTCAAATTATGCGTGTCTCCATTTATACATGTGGAGACACACACAGGGAAAGAAGGATGCACAGATGGAAAACCCAGGTACAGATATAAGCAACAGTTAAGAAGAGATCTAAGAAGAAATCTATAGAACAAACAAAAATCCCTTACAGACAGTAATAATACCAGACACTGCTGCAGATTCCTTTTGGAATAGAGAGATGCTGTATTTCATGAAAAGAAGTCTTTGAAAAAAAAGCAAAAATAAGTGCCTGAAAATTGCATGCTCTGTGATGTTGAATGTCCCTGGACCATAGCCTCTCCATTTCAGGGTCAGAAATGCTGAACAGAGGTAGTTAAACAAAGGAGACAGACTGCAATTCCTGACCTTCTTCATTCTCTAATGTCCATGCAAGACTTCCCTTCCTGGAAAGCCACATTCTTTCTGGTGGCAAACCAAGAACTAGAAGTAGGTTAACTAAACCCCAAGGGATTATTTAGCTTTCCATCTCAGTTGTCATTGGTTTTTGGTGTTGTTGGTTTTGTCAGGTTGAGTTTGGATTGTTTGTTTGTTTTGCTTGCTTTTAATTAAAGTTTATAAGTTCAATTAGAATCACAAGCAATGGATTTTCAAAAATAGCTGCAGATACTTCCTTTCCTTAAGGATAATCTTTATCTCTGGAATTTGGATCCCAACTTACCTAATCACACAAGGACATGCTCTTTAAAAGCATTTCAGCTCTCCTTGCAAAACTTTCACCTTTCAGAAGATTCTGATTTTCAAATGATTTTGTCACTGATCCACAAAGGTGCCAACTCCAATGCTTATGTGCGCGTGAAACCTGCAACTGGAGCTTTATTTTATATAGTTGTGTTGGAGATAATGGCCTGTAAATAGTAAACCTAGAGGAAGGTGACAGTCTTGCATATACATGCTTCAGCAATTCACAAACTGAAGACAGTTCTGCTTCCCTCTCCCCCAACACAATACAAAGCTACATATTTCCTCTCAGAGCAAGGTGATGAAAATATGGTACTGGTAGAAAGAAGGAAGATCAATCAGCATGACCAGATGTCTTTCAGATTCTCCTACGTGACTTTGCATTTCCGAGCCTATTCTGACCCACGCACTGAGTGGGAGGTGAAGCAACAGTTACAACAGGGAGCAGGTGAGCCAACCCCCACAACCCGAAAGCCAAAATGCAACTCAATTTGTGGCAGAGGAATGGTATAAACGGCCTCAGATCTTTCCTGTTGCGACATAAAAGGAAATTTAATGAACAAAAACATCACAAGCAAGAAGATGCAGATTGGGCACCTCCCCTGCCACCACTTTAAAATCAAACCAACAGCAAGTGTTGTTGTAATCACACTGTTGCTCCAACATTTCACAGCAAGCAGGACTGCATAAAATAAAAGAGACTGTGCTGTGTAACCTTGCAGACACATAGATCTTTCTATCTCTTCTCTAAAGATGTCATATTTGGGAGAAAATTATTTTTTATTTGTTCTGACGAATACAGACTATTGAAACTTAACGAACAAGTCTCCAGAATTTATGAGCCCTGCAACCAAATCAATCTGAATGTCCTGTTAAGAAGTAAGCTTACAAAGGGAAGGCTTCCCAAAAGAGCCATAGGGAATATCACACTCAGCATGAAGCTGACTATCCCAAGATTTACTAATTTTTTGTAATAGCTCCAGTATAAATTACCACGTTTGGCTCTTTCAAAATAGCCTGCAAATTCAACATGCTTACAATCATCCATAGCATGGATTGGGTCTATAGAAACCAAGTGAGTGGAGATCACCTGCACACAAAGGCTTACCCCTCTGCTACAAGGTAAAGGGAAACCACTCTGAGTCTGGTGTGTGAAATCACACCATTCATGGTACAACCCTAACAAGGAAGCAAAGGGAAAAAAAGACCTG
>JANHGN010022039.1:0-24005 GCA_024605025.1 Megaceryle maxima | reverse complement strand
GCAAGCAGCAGCACAGTAAAGTCTTACTCTTGGATGTGGTGCATTTGCAAAAGAAAGTTAAAAAAAAAAAAAAAAAAAAAAGCCCTTTACAATCTCCTAAACATGACAGTGCAGATTCTATCATGCTTTCCAACCTTGCCCCTCAGGGAATTATTTTAATAATAAAGACAGATGACAGAGAATATCCAACTCCACCAGGTTTAGTCTCAATGGCAAGGCTTGACAAAAAGCAGAATAAAAACCTGGACAAAATAGCAAAAAAACAGCCAAATCCTTCAGAGCAGTACTTGGTCACAGAGAAGTTAGCATTATTTGTGTGAAATGCAATTACCAGAAACTCACATGAAACCAGTTGTATGGGATAAATGCATCAGTTTTCAATTTAGTCACTAAAGTCTGAATGTGTGACCGACATAGAAATCTTCCCTAGCATATGATTAGGGAACACAGGCAAGGGCTCCACTCTCACTCCACTGAAAGATGCAGAGATCAGAACAGGAGACAAGGCACAGGGGAGGCTGTATCCACAGAATCCCAGCATGGCAAGGGTTGGAAGGGACCTCTGGAGATCACCTGGTGCCACCCCTCTGCTCCAGCAGGGTCTCCCAGAGCAGGGTGCCCAGCATCACGGTGTCCAGGCAGGTCTGGAATCTCTCCAGAGAAGGAGACTCCACAACCTCTCTGAGAAGCCTGGGCGAGGCTCCAACACCCTCACAGGAAAGGAGTTTTTCCTCATGTTCAGACAATTCCCCCTGCCTGTCTCCTACAGTTACAGTGTGATGTGGGTCAGGTTTGGCCAGACTTATATTTTCAAGTAAACTGGTGCAACAGGAATAGATCACTAGACTGAAGTAGTTAATGCCAGGTCTCTGACATCCACACTACACAGACAACTCAGGCATTTTATTTCACTATATGTTACCCTGAAACAAGTGTCACCACCACACACATGCTGATCCTGCAGAGAGCTGCACACCCACTGGCTCAGACCCGCTAAGACCCCATTAACAGTTGCTAAATGGTCTTAAATAATGCCACCTTTATAGCAAAATGTTTTAAGATAACTGAAAAAAGTGCTCATCAGTCCTAATGCCACATATGTACAATTACATTTAATATAATTCTATCTTCTAATAATACTTAAGTGGTGAGTAGGAACAAATGTAAACATTTGTAGCAAGACCATGGCTTTTTAAACATGCAACCCTTGAGGAAAAAAAAATCAGCATGTAAATGTTCAAATCATTCACATACAAGAATTACATGAAAAGTTCAGTTGACTTTGTACTTCAAGGAAAACCTTCGGTACAAAAATGCCTTTGCATCCTGTCTGTACACGTAGACCCAAACAAATCACTCCCAAACAAAATTTCCATGCCAGGCAAAGCTTCTGGTTCCAGAGCCTGCTTTTGTAATTGGGACCTTCAGTAAACTAAAGACAGCGATGCCCAATTTCACAGACCAGTCATGGTGAAATGAAAGAAATTTCACAGTTTTGTTCTGAAAACAAGGAGTGAAGGCAGAGAGGTTTGATGGGCTGGTTTGTTTTTTAAAATCTATTCAGACACATAGTGATGATTTTTTTTTTCTGCAGACAAAATTTTAAGGTGCAGCTGAAGGGAGCACAGAGGAAAATAACCTTGTGGATGCAGAAAGCACATAGCAAATAGGTGGCTTCTCTGGGGGTGTAAGAATTGCCCCATCAGACTAGGCCAGTGGTCCAGTCTGACAACAGCCACTCTTCTGATCAGAGCAAGGAACTAGAAACATACTTGTTGTATTCTTCTTGATCCCCCTCTATTGGATTTTGTCCTGCCACACCCTGAGATGTTTCAGCATCTGAACACATCCCATCTTTTCTGAATATAGGAAAGCTCTAGCAACACTTCCTAAGAACAGTGACATTGGGTTTGTATGATCTCCTCAATGAATCCGGCCACAGCCACATACACAGATGAAAAACTTTCTTCACTATTTTATTCTAGGTTTTGTCCACTACAATTTGCCAGGGGAGATAGAGGCTGCTCTGTAAACCTTACCCTGTAACAGAGATCTGTCCTATCTGTCCTGGTAATGACTGGGGCTGGGCACAGAAGACCTGGTAAACACTGGAGCCCATCTCTGTAGCCTATGCAGGGGGAAGACACAACATTGCTCTGTGCAGCAATGACTTCAGCATATATCAACTTTCCTCCAACACCACACATATTCCTCAGACTGAAAGGCAAGAGGGCTCTAACAAATGGAGCAAGCTTTCAGCTGGAAGGCAATTCCTCACCCCCCCATCCCCAATGTTGCAGAAGTTAACTGCTTTGCCTGATTCCAGCTCAAACCTCCCCCTGATCATCAGGAGCATCTCTTAACCCTGGGGCTTTTTGGTGCCAGCATTCTGTACCAAGAGGAGTAGCAGCAATTTAAAGGCAACTGTATTGGTAGGGCTTTTATAATTTTGTTTAGCTTTTTTTGGGTGGTTTTGAAAATGGAAAAGCCCAACCACCACAGGGAGTGCTGGCAGTGAAAATTCCAAGAAATAGATCTCTTATTTTCTGTGTTTCCTGCCAAAGTATATTTGCACACTATGCCTTCCACAGCTGACTTGGAGATGTAAAGAATTTTCTTCTTTGGCCATTCTAAGTTTGATTGCTACTTCCCATATGAAAGCTCAATAGGAAGCCAGGCTCCTTGTGGAAGACACCGGCAAACCTGCACATCAAAACCCTGCACCAGTGGGAAACTCCTACAGGCCCAGAGTTACAACAGCAACAGTGACATTTGGAAGATCTTAATGGAAAATTTCTTTCCTAATTATCGTAGGGAACTGTGTTTTGTTTGCTGTTTGTTTTTTTTTTTTTCTTTTAAACCATTTTTTTTTTTTCTGTAGCCAGCCAAGAACAGAAACTGCAACCACCAAGCCTCAGAGGATGTCAGAAATACTTAAGCAGGAAGAAGCCATTTTTGCAAACTCTCCCTGTTCGTCTCAAAGTACAAGCTCTTTCTATAGTTCATTGGGAGTCTCCAGTGGATAATGACATGTTTGAATACAATAAAGTGTCACAGCCAAGAGCAACTGCTCTTCCTTCATCAAAAAATTGTGAATTACATTTGGATGCTATCCAACAGGCACAACTCCCAACCTTCAGTGAGTAGAACGAAGCTTCTGTATGGCACTTCTTACTGTGTTACAGGTAGTGGGCATTCCTAACTAATCCAAGCATCTTTCTTAAGGACCTCATTTTATTTAGATCCAACATGATACAGTCTGATAAAATAAGCAGTTGCTACCTTGGAAAACCCTTCCTGAATGTTTGTAGAGAGGGGTTCAGGGGATACACTGGATCCCAAACTTCCAGAGCCTACTTGCTGTAGGGTAAAAAATAGTTATGTGAGCAGCACAAGTAAGGAATCCTGCTCTCTTACAGGTGTTCAGATCATACCAGATTCTTTGGTTTCTAAAAGGAGCAAGCTCACATCAGAATTTATGTGGCTGAGCCACGTGAAGCATTTCTCTTATATACAGATTCTCTACTACATAGAAAAAGCTGAGCTTCCACTATGGTATTGCCCTTAAATGGGGCACTAAACTGGTTTTTATCCTCTAACCAAGGGTTTGGTTACAACAGACTTTTAGAAATACGGTATTTGTGACACTACCTCCACTCTGTGCAAGTAGCCTACACATTTATGACTTGGAGGCACACAGAGAGCTGTGTTTCTTATGCTGAATCATGGGAAGTATTTCAGAGATGTCACAAAAGTCCTGGACCAAGCATTGATCTCAGACCATGTACTACCACTACCCTGACAAATAGATTGGCCATGACAGGAAGGGAAATTTTGAAACCCACAAAACTACATTGGGAAAAAAAAAAGCAGCTGAAGTGCTATTTATGCAGGGTAGCAACAGGCATTTCCCAGATGTCACAATCGTTACAAGTTTTTGCTTACACACCACTAGGAGACAAATACATTTTTATCACAGGCACCATCACCTTGTTTCAGCAGCACAGAAGATTAATTTGATCCAACACTATAACACAGCCCACACTAAGGTGACAGCAGTAATATGCAGCTCTTCCAGTCAACGGCATCATCCATGCTCCTTGTCTTAAAAATCTTTAGCCGTGACATCCCAAACTGTTACATTGACTAGAGAGCCTATCAAATGCCAGTGCATAAACAATATAAATTGAATGCTGTGCTGTCAAGGGTGCTCCTAAATAGGGGGTGTAATTAAGCAGTGCACAAGTGCACTAAGAAGTATTCCTGAACTGTTAAGGATACCACAAAATAATCCTTCTGGTCTGTGGGAATATAAACTGGCTAATGGCCATGATTTTTAATATCTAGGAGAGCAGTGGCTCTGTAAAATACAGGATGGGCCCATCCAAACACTCAGTGGCTAGCAGATACTGGCTAACAGCTACTAATTGCCAACTCAACCTCCCCACACCCTGCCAAATATTTAAATTTCATCTTATTGATGACTCATCTTTCTCTAGATGACTAGGGACTGCAAAATAGATATGGGGGAAGGGGGGGGGAGTGTGTTTGGATGAGTGTAAGGGGGGGGGGGATCCCCCTGGATCTCCATACACTCTGCCAGGAGCTGAAATAAAAACTCCTATCATTGTGCTCTACATCTCAAAGCTGTTCTAGGAACTTTGGACAAACATCTACACTAACTGCCATAAAAATGAAGATGAATTGAAGAATCCTGCCCTCCATTTCTCTGGCTGTCAGTAACCTTTCATCTTCAATAACAAGTGATGCAACCACACAAAAGAAGTAGGGAGAGGGAAGGAAGCAGCTTTTTACAGATAAAGAACTCTTCAGAAGGACCCAAACTTGAAGAAAACCTGCCTTCTTCCCACAAAGGCAGCAGTGCACCACTCAAAGGTGTGATCTCTAAGTCTCCAGCATCATGACTAGCACAAGGTGCAAAGTGAGAGCCAGAAAGGGCTTCGTCACCTTCTTTCTTAGATTAATTTTTCCTCATCCATTTTCATTACTATTTGTGTTATGACAATATAAAACTTTCAGTCAAGATCAAGTTTTCTTTCCTCTAGTCATTAAGAAAAGACAAGCAAGAGAAAAGGAGCTTCACTGACTTTTGTTTTACAGCCTGGAAGCTGAGACACACAGAATGATGGACAAGCCCAAGCAAACTGTGGAAGAGACAGAAGCCTGAATGTAGCTCTCGAGGATCAAAAGAAAAAGCTGCATTTCCTACCTCATTTTGCTGCAGGAAGTAGAAAGAATTCTGAAAAAGCAAGAAACACTTTTGTCAGTCTACTTGTGCACTAGAAAGAAATAATTTCTTTGGTCACCACAGATACTAAGTAAAAAGAGGTTTTTGGTTCATATGGTTGGTTTTTGTTTGTTGGGAAGCCGTGGGGAGGTAGAGGCAACAAGTAGGGCAGAGAACAAAATTAAATCTATTTCAGTTGGAAAAAAGAACTCTGTTCTTGAACAGGCATTGAAAGTGAAGATGACTTTTGTCCTCTCCCAATCTATCTCTGCTTTTGTAAAGCTGAGCAACTGCAGTTCAGACAGAACTGTACTTTTCTGGAGTACAATGCTCAAGATAGCTTTAATTGCAAATAAAGCTCAAAAATAAATTAGAGAGAGAGATAAGTGCATTAAGAAAAAAAAAAAGCAACAAGATGCTTCCATTTCCTACCACTTCCTGTACAGTCGTTACCGAGACATCAATCGATGATACTGCACAAAGGACACCAGCTTTAAACAATCTATCTGCTTTCTGAGAAGAGTCTTGGTTTTGTCTTCATAGTTGGAACAAACGCTCAAAACATTCAGATGATTCCCTGTCCTCTTTCCCTTCCCATATGAATAGTTGCCATCCTCAGGTGGGTTTTGAAATATAAAGATCTGCATCGTTTCAGAATACTTCTAAGGTGATCAAAAGGCAGAGTAAAACAGAAATATTATGGGAAAACCAGATTTTTATTCAAGGCCTCATCACGGAAGGATGATTTGTTTTGTGGCTGCAAAGGAACCAGAAACCTATGACACAATCCAAACACTTTCAATGGGCTTTAGATCAAGTTTCCAGTTAGTATTCCCAATTCCGTCACCAATTTCTGTACGTCTTTCAGCAACTCAATCTCTCCAATTCAGTATCCTCACTTGCAAAATATGAATAATTATGTGCACTTTATCCGAGTGCTATTATGAAACTAAGACTAACATTTCTAAAGTGCTTTGAGATCCCAGAGTAAAAGTTGCTATAGAAACACACTTAGTGTATTATTAATTGTGAATAAGAAACTGAAAATGTAATAACTAAGTATTCAGGCACAGAGCAGGAAATCCTTATCTGAACTCAGTAACAGTACAGAAATAATCTCATCCACACTTGTATTCATGTAAGATCTACGTGATCCATTGGTGATGCTTTAAAGTGAGTCTGTAGCAGTAAACTACATACTGAAAACTACTGTACGTGGGTTATATTCAGAACATTAAAGCTCTAGCAATCTGCCTTCTGCTCAAAAAACCCCTGCCAGCCACAGCCTCCTTATCTCGCTCTATCACTTTTCATCAAAGTAGCCATAGCTAAAGAACTGGTCTAAGTCCCAGTTAGGGTTGACATAGAGAAAGTTGATCAGTGTGAAACAGGGTTACTCTTTCCTCTGTTTCAGTACACGGATGGCCCCAAGAACTCAGCCAGTAACGCTCAGAACGGCTAGTGCTGTACTGAACAGCTGAAAACCAAAACAGCTCCACTGCCACTAAGAGCTGCCAGTTTATTCACAGGATGAAGAGTCCCTGATTCTAACAGCATGGATACGCTGACATTCAAGTGCATTTGGCAGCAAATTCGAACAGCAAGAGAGGAAGAAAAACAGAGACAAGCTTCAAAGTGTATGCTGCCATTTTTTGGGGGGTAAATACCAGGCACCTCTGTTCTGGTAATTGCAGAGCATTTCTCAAGGCTCACATTGCCAACCCAACGCATGGGTCAGGTAGATGAGCACAACTTCCTTATGCATGGGGAAAAACTGATGCTGAGACACATCAGGCACAGTTTTCAAGGTCTACTATTTACATTTAATTCTAGGTACAAAGGGCTCAAAAGACAACCAAATTTAATGTTAAAAGGATATGATATGAACTCCTGTAGCTGAAGATTTTTAAAGTGTCAAAGTAACTTAAAGACCTGATATAAGCAGGCAACTAAAAGATGCACACCAGGCTTCTCCTGGCCTCCGTTTATAAAGTGGAGATATCCCGCTGAGGTAGAACCTCCATGTGTACATCCCATGATTTTATGTCTGCTGGCAGGGTTCAAATCTATATTTGAGAATACAGAGAAGAATAAAACCCCAAATCTCACTTTCTGGACCTTTATTCCAGTTATCTTCCTTGCTTCCTCAGCTTGGAGGCTGAAGTCCCAATTAGACAGTGAATATTAGAAGCACTAAACAGAGTTAAATGGTTAAATATAGCTTTCTATTAGGATTTCTCCTTACCGGCTCAGATACTAACAGATCACCATGAAAAACTATCCACACCAAACCAGTACTAGATCATCCAAAAGAGCAAAGTTAGAATGGGAACAGTCCTGCTCCCAGCAAAGCCAGTGACAAAAGATGCCGCTTAATTCCAGAAGAGCAAACTGCCAAATGACACAACTGATGTTCCCCATATTGGTTTAGATATTTTTGGCTAAACTTTTCTGGCTTAAAACCAAATTATTTTTGTTTTCCCCAAGGCCAAAACTGTCTACCACAATGCCCCTTAGACACTTGAAAAAAAAAAAAAAACAAACCCAAACTACTCAACTGGCAGAACCACCTGGCAATACCAGATTCCCCCATCAGTGACCAAAACATGTTGAAAAGTAGATTGTTTTGTTTTTTGTTTTTGAAAAGCAGGTGCATTTTCATTGTTAAATATGGATTTGAGAGCCCAAGATTCTAGAGATATTATTACACATATAAGGAAACCCCCAGACTTCTCCCTTCTGTGTCCCCTTATATTCTGTAAGCATGGTACATCTCAATAAAACTGGGATTTATTATATAGCTACTGCTGAACTGCACACCTTAACTTTTCTCTCTTACAGAATAACTGAGGTTTCCTACATTATTTAAATTAGAAGTGAAATAGTTTTTAACAGGCTTTCATATTTACAATAAACAATTTCCCCAATGCAATTGCAGATATTTTAAAAGTAAAGCAAACTTGGAACATTTTAATATTTTAGTCTTTCCTTTTACTTGGAAATAACTTTTAAGGTCATGTATTGAAAAGGTGCATCTAATAAAAATCAAGTTCTATCTAAACTCTAGGGTTGTTTTGTAGAAAGACAGGGTCATAAATATTTCTGATCAGTGAGGATGATAAAAACTTACTGGCATCTCTGGTTCAGCCATTGTAATTAGTATAAAAATAAAGAAGTTTTATCTCCAATACACTGCAGTTATACATGTTCTACTACTATCAAATAGTGGAAGGGGCTTCTGCAGAGCTAGAGAAGCAGTGGTAATTAGCAGAATGCTTTTTTTGGTTCACTAATTAAAATAACAGTGTTCTAAAAGATGGTGTCCCATATGGAACTGCAAAAGGTTTTCCAAGAAGTGAATAGAAAACTGGCATACAACACTCAGCATCCTTCCAAAATGAGTTTAAATGGTTTGGGTAGGTTTTTTTGGTTTGGTTGTTTCTTGCCTCTAGGGTGTTTTATTTAAGAATGGGTAGGCTTTGGTTTTCTGGGGGTTTGTTTTTTTGGGTGGGGGGTGTTGTTTTGTTTTTTGAATACTTTTAAAGCTTTCATTATGTATGTTCAAGTATCAAAATTTTAGATTTAAATTTTCTAACTGCGGTTCCCTGCCCCCCCCATAGCAAAGACCTGATAAAAGTCTTTGTATTGTTGTGACCAAAGCCAGGCAGGACACAATCTTAGCTAACCCACTCCTCCAGGCAATAGGCTACATCTATAAATCAGCTTTCTGCTCCCACAGATCAATGCCACAAGCGACTATCTGGGGAGCAGCTGGGAAGCCAAACTGGTGACCATGTTCAAACACTCCAATAGGTTATCGAGCAGTGGCGTTTGGTGCCGCAGTCCAACAAAGCCCTTAGTTTCCCCCTCTGCAAACCAGAGTGCTTCACAGTGGTGGCTCATCAGGAGAACAATGGGATGAGGCTGCTTTGGTGTCACTATTTTAGGAAGAACTACTCAAAGGTCAGCAAATCAGACGAGCAAATGTCAAAACAAAAAAAAAAATTGGGGGGGGAGGAAGGGAAGTAAAGTTACAAGCACATGATGTGTGGATAGGAAAGAAGATAAAATCCTTCTCAAATAAGCCCTCTCTGTGGTCTCTTACTAATTGTTCAGACAGATGCCGTCCCCACATGAGCAAAAGAATGAAAATTCCCTCTTCCTTTTCTGTGTAACACAAGTATCAGTTGCTCTGTTTGCTCTATTTACTTATTCACTCAAGTCCCACAAGAAGAACAGTCAGAAAAAAGATGAGAAGAAAATGGGACAAACATTGCAACTTCTGCTGCTGAGCCAGAGAGGGCAGTGCGGACAGATTTGATAGCTCTACTATCAATAATTGATAAGAGGTACTTCAGTTTCATTCATAAAACATAATCCAGACCCTAATCCAGACAAGTGGGAAAATCTTTACAGATTTCAGATGGTTCCAGCTCAGGGTGATGTGGATCATGGATGCATTCCCTAATTACAGGGCATGCTGAGCACCACGTGCAAATCACTGGCCGGACTGAACTTTCACTGACTTCAGCACAACCAGCAGATACCCAGAACCCCAGAAAGCCTTCTCCCATGCATGAAGCTGATCAAAAAGTCTGGCAAAATGAAGCTATGAATCAACTTTGACTCATAAAACAAAGCTTGCACATCTCAAAGTTAAGGATAACATACCTTTGGCATGGCTACTGCTAAATGACCCTTGCTTCCTACTAAAAAATAAGCTGATCTAAAGAAACAGTCAACTCTTTTGAGTACTTGATTGTTTTGAGCTCCTCTGCAGAAGCCTGGTGAACCTTGCTGGCCTTACAGCAGTTTTACAGGTTTGTGCTGGTGTTTCCTCTGGTTTGGCTCAGCCCAGTGCACAGGCGGTGCTGCTTAATGCTCCGCGAGAGGCTTTCAGTTCTTGCTTAACAAAGCTTCCCTCCCACATGTCATATGCATTCAGGCTACAGTCTGTTTATCTAGTATCTCCCTCTTTCTCTCTCCCCCTCCCCCTCTTTTCCACCCCCTCGTCCCCAGAAGAGAAACCATAATGTGCCTATCGCTTGCAGAAACAGACAGCTCAGCTCCCCCTTGCCATCTGGTCATACTTTGGTCTCTCAGCTGTCGTCAACATATGAATCCCGTTGTTTTGACTAGTGGGGTCCCAAGGAACAAGCAACAGTGCAGATTGCAAGGAAATCAGGATGCCCTTTTCTCTCTTCCTTAAACCAAAAAGCAACCCACGTCATTAAAAAGTGAAAGAGCATTTGTGAAATGCAACGGGAGGCACAATCCTTCTACCTTTGCTCATGTGATGGGGATCCCACCAGCCACACCAGGCTGTTCTCCAACTCAGCAAATTAATACCTTTAGGTATTGACTTCACTTCAAGGCACGTGTTGCTGCCTTTGCCACCGGCGTGACTGCCCTGTCCTGCTCACTCCTCAACCTTCTACCTCTTCAAAAGAGAAAAAAAAAAATAAAAATCAAGCTCTCACAAAAAGCAAAGTTAAGTATATAAACCCTTAATCTGTAAGAATTTGTCTTGCAAAGTTAGATGATTTTAGAAGGTAACTCAAAGTTTGTACTGATTGGTAGAATGGGTGAGGAGGGGATTAAAAAACAAAAAGAAAGAAAAAGAAATGTGGCGATTTATGAAATACAGAAATTTCTACAAAAGAGAAATGGTTAATATTATTTCTAGGCTAAGACAGCCTTAGAAATTTATGACATATGTTGATGATAAAATGCAATTAGCTTTGTTCAAGTACAAAGAACCAAAGTCGGGTCATCACTCCATGAGCTTGAAATATAGTGGAAGCAGCTGGCTCTGAACCATTCAGCAGCTTTAAGGAACACAACCACACAAGGTCCCACCAAAATTACCAGCTTGCACATCCTCTCTTGCCAAAATGGAGTCAGTGAAACTCCTAACAGGCATCTGAATCCTTCCATGACAATTCTTCAGTGGGTTCTGAACCCAGCATCTGAGGAAGCACAAAAGGAATCTTTATGCTTGGATTGGGAAGAAGGTGTAACTTAGAAACGTGCATTTAAAAACTCACATTGGTCTCCAAGTAGTAAGTTTGAAAGACAGCTTTTTTTTTCCCCCCCATAACTCATTTGGGACAATGCAACTGTTCAACACATACAGGTTCCTTAGGTGTAGCAACACCAGATTATTGCCTCACTCTATAGCTTGTTGAATGAGTAATATGAAAGACAGTTTAAGGATGCCCACAGATTGCAATCATAGCTCCAGTGGCATGGTAGACACAGTGTACATTACAGGAAAAGCACTAAAGAAGCTTAAAGATGGTTTGTAAGGGGGTTTTTTGGCTGCTGGGGCATTTTTGGGTTGGTTTTTTGTTTGTTGGTTTGGTTTTTTTTTTCAGATTGCTCCAATATATTAGCAAAGCAGCAGAAAAAAAAAATCTATTACTGCACATATGGTACCTGTTTTAGAACTCAGCTGAATTCACTGAACAACTGTCACAACCACTATGAGTTAAAACGTGACAACTTGAAAACCCTATCAAGTCCTATCATCTCCTTCACTATGTGCAACAAACAGTGCGTAGAACAAAAATATGGATCTTCTGAATTCCAAATAGTGCCCAAGGCTGCCTGAGGTCTGGTGTAATTTACAGCAGGCCAGAGTTCTGGCCAGTTCCTCCCTGAGATCAGCCCGGCACTGAAAGGAGTCGTGCCATCAAGCAGGTTGCCCATGCAGGGGCCACTTCTACAGCCAAAGGGCAGGTCCTGCTCTAGATTTAGCCAGATTCCCTAACACACCTACATTTAATTTCCCCACAAGAAACACTTGCAGTGCATAAATGACCTGTAATTCACATAAAAATAAATATTTACATATACTCACATCCACTTCTATACAACATATTACACCACTATAATATTTTTCAGTGTTTTTCTTAATCTATACTGGTTTATGATTAGTTGTAAATCCCCTAGGATTTTTTTGATCTAAATTAAATACACCACAAGCCTGAGATGAACACTCCCGTTTCCTTACAGATAAACCAGCATGTAACCCCACTTCTTATCTGGGTAGTGCAGCAGCCTCTCCCAACCTTCTGTACAATCAGAAATATATTTCTTATCTCTACAAAGTCAAGCCTCTGACAAGGCTCTTCCTCTTTCAAATGTCACCATCATTCCAGTCACCTTTTTCTCTCTTCTTCCCCCTGCTCCTTGTCATTTACTAGGGAAACATTCTCCGAGAGCTATCAAAAGCTGTTGTGACCCTGAATTCTATATGTAGATAGCTCCGTCCTCTGCTTTTAGCAATTCCCCACTTTATCACCAGCACCAAGTAGCAGCACACAGTTAAGAACTCTCAGTCGTTATGGCCATTGCTGATTTGTGGGTGACAACAGTAGCAGGGTATAGCTGGTCATCTTCACACCATCTGCTCGTAGTAATCAAGATATTTAGGTTCACAACTCCTCATTAAGAGATCCTTCAATAAGCAGCCAATTTACCTCTCAGCTTTGGTATGAACCAACATTTTACTACAGGGGGTAGAAAACACATTTCTTTCCAATGGAATTCATAACATAAAAATTTAATATCAAAGCAACATGTGCAATTCAGAATGACCGGAAGGCTATTCAGAAAATACACCAAGGACCAAAAAAACGTGTAAACCAAGCTACTTGTCAGTCCTAAAAATAAGAGAAGCAAAAAATGGGCTCATCCTGCTTCAGAGAACACAGTGCGTTTGGCA
The DNA here is from genome assembly GCA_024605025.1 of Megaceryle maxima. Taxonomy (NCBI): domain Eukaryota; kingdom Metazoa; phylum Chordata; class Aves; order Coraciiformes; family Cerylidae; genus Megaceryle; species Megaceryle maxima. The sequence continues at coordinate 11,028 of JANHGN010022039.1, read as the reverse complement.
AAGTGCTAATGGAAACTTTGCTCTTCCAGCTGGCTGCGCGACACCTGGCTCAGATGAGGTAAGTGGGAAGAAGGAGACAATTCCAGCTTCTAAAACTGCCTTTAACCATTCAGGAGGAGAACTCATCCCATGTTTTTGAGCAGTCCGAAGACACTTTCTTACCCAGCAGTAACTTACTGCAAGTACATAATACACAATAGTTCTGTAACACTCAACTTCACTGCAGTAGCATTCCCACTTTTTTCAATCCCTTTTCTTCCATGCCTTAGTCTCAAGGGCCGTTATTAAAAAAAAAAAAAAAACATGAAAATTTAGACACTGCAATGACTGGATAATGGAAGACCATTGGTTGGGCAGTTTGGGACACTCAAGAGTTAGATATTGTTGAAAGATATTTTCAAGTAACAACAAGTTTTCCAGGAGCAATACCCTATGGTACAACCTGCATACCCTAAGTCACGAGGTAGACTTGACAGCAAGTGCTACTCCACAGTAGGGACACCTGTATCAGTTGCTTGGTTTGTTTTTTGTTTTGTTTTCTTGGGTTTTTTTACAAACAAAATGGTATTAAGTGTAGAGATCCAAATCATAAAGCCTGTTGGTAGAGATAAACTTATCACTCTCACTGCTGCACGGGTCACCATGGAGCTCAGAAGTCCCCTGGGGAAGCAGCTCTTCCCAAGTCACATTATTCTGAGACGGATGCTTTAAATTAAATTGCAGAGTGAGAATATTCCTGCTACACAACACAGATCCAGGTTTGATGACAGCCTGATTTACTGCAGCAACCAGAAGCTTTGAGACCTTGAGGAGATTGTCAGAAAGAGGTCCATGGACCTTTAAGGACAGTTTTGCAGAGTCATTCCAAACTCACAGCTAATGGTTTGCTCTCTTCTCCAATGATAGCTCTTTTACAACTGGCTGATGAGAATCAGCTGCAAAAGAAGGAGATGATTTTATGTCTCATTAATTTTGAAATTTTTAAGTTTTTTTTTAATACCAAGCAAATCAATAATCTGAGTATTATGCCTCTTTTCCTTTCCTTTCATCCTTACTGATATTCTCAGCTGTACCATAATTTCGACAATTATTTATCATTTAGTCTGAATATCTAGATGCATCATAGTTTAGCACTGCTCTTAAAAGCAATTTTCTTCATTTTGTATCCTTTGACAAAGTCAGGAGTTTTTGGAGGTTTCATGAGGAAATTCAGAAGTTAAAGCTTGCATCACTTTTGCACTGCAACTGCTAGAATTATGCTACAAACAGCACTTCTCTCTGCAGCCTCTCAACATACAGAGATATACAAATATTTACCCTACTTACAGAAAAATATTTCTTAGATGAGAAGCTTTTAAAACATTGAAAGGCAACATTAAAAGCCACTTCAAGTTTCAGTGTTTTAATACATTCAGCTTGGAAAATGCTGGACAGTTCCTTTTGAAATGATGATTTACCACTCGCATATGGGGCTCCTGTAGCAAAAAAAACCAAAACATCTAGATGAGTTAATTCCTCCAGAATCAAGAAGGTCATTGGAGAATTGGGAGCTGAACAAGTGCAGTGCAACCTACCACTGTGCTAAGAAGGCAGAAATTGTATGTATGGGCTCACCCTGTACATTTAGGCCATTTTAAACAAATCTGAGCGTGCAATTGGCGTTAATGTTCTGAAAGGATTCAACATGGACCAACCAATGTAAACCAAAATCTGAGCAAAGGATGTATTGCCTCTGAAAAAAATGGTGAAAAATAAACAAAAACAAAAAACCCCACAAAACTGTGTTCTGCTGGGCACTCAATAGTTGTGGAAATTCAAAACCTATTATTACCTGGAAATATCCAAGACCAGGCTGGATGACACTCTGAGCAACCTGGTCTAGTGGGAGGTGTCCCTGCCCGTGGCAGGAGGGTCAGAACTAGACGATCTTTAAGGTCCCTTCCAACTCAAGTCATTCCACGATTATAGAATAAATGTCTTGCAACAACAAATTTTATGATAATATCTGTAGTCTGACAAAAGCACGAAAAAAAAAAAGATTTAGCATAAATGTGATTTTCTAATGCATTTCCCAGAGTACTGACACTCCTGTTTCAAAATACATGAAAGATGACAGTGAAGAAAGTGAGTTTTAAATTGTCAGTTATTTCCATAATACAAATATTTTGTAGAGAAGGGCATCAATATGCTATGGTTATGGATTTTTAATATATATGTTTACAAGAATGAAAAAAAACAATAAACCACCCCATATTCCTTTTTAAATTACTTTTTTTGGCCTCTGGCAATACTTAATATCCATGAAGTTTAATATTCAGAATGTGGGTTTCTCAGGGTAGCAACTGCTCAGCTGGGATGAAGCTCCCTAAGAGGGTGGCTCCCCAGGTATTTATGTAATATGAAAACAGTAACAATAATCATCAGATGTTTATCTCAGCTCCTATTCCTCAACCTCTGTTGCGTGAACAGTTGAGAAAAAGGGAAGGGTTCAAGAATGATGTGAGAAATGAAGAGGTAATGACTTATGCTATCAGCCTGCGCCGGAGATCATCCTTTACAATGATAATCGTGTATCCATGTTACAATATGATTTGCCATGACCTTTCTATACATTGCATAAAGCTGAGAGGAATTTTATTATAATCATATTACAGAGCTGTGCTCTAGCCACGTTAAAAACAGATGTCCAATTGTTCACTTGCTGATATTTCCAGAACACCAAATAACTCCTACTTCAGAAGGAGCTCTATACATCCAACAAAGAAGAGAATTGGCCCCAGGGCTGTAACACACTTCTGCATTATCATTTCAGCATGGCTTGCTCCTATCTAGAGAGGTGCAAAAATATAAGCAAGTCCACATCTACCATGAGAAGCATGACTTGGTCTCACATAATTTTTCTCCATATATTTCCTTTGTTTTCAAGAAAGCTTTTGCTCCTGATACATGACAAAAGACAAAAATGTGTCTCCCCTGGTCAAACTGGACAGCAGTGTGGCTTGATTTTTAAGAATCTTCATAGACCTCCTTCCATCACTTAAACTGATATGAAAAAGAAAGTCAACCTGCCTTCCACTGGTCCTGCCACAATAGCAAGTGGGTGCTACCACTGCAGGAAGTGATAAGGGTCTCAATTCAAGGACTAGATGTAATTACAAGTGTCACAGTAGCTCCCATGGACTTCAGACAACGCAGCCAACATGAGCAGCCAGCCTGTGTTTTGTCCTGTAGCATTTCTAAAGGAGGCAGGCCTATCAGTGATGCCTTGTAGAGATTTAAGTGTCAGGTAGGAAGGGGTATTCTGATGGCTCCATCAGGCTCACAATGTCAAAGAAGGAAGACTTTACAGAAATCTGAGCAGTATTAATGCAACAAAAAGGAATTAACTCGAAAGAGTAAATAAAGTTCCTATAGTGGTATAAAACATCAATAAAAAAATATTTAGATGTAACTAAAGATTCCAAAGTTATTTAGCAGCTGTAAGACTTTAAACGCTGGGGGTTTTACCAATACAGAGATGCAAACCCTAATTTCTCAGTCTGACAGGATTTTGCCCATCAAGAGTTCAACTTTTAAATAGCAATACCAAGCATTTCTAACTAGACTCCACGATTTTCACCACTGTAAAATATTAGCTGTCATAACCACTTCCTTCTTCAGACCACAACACTAAACAGAGTGGTGCATAGCAGAGCAGTGAGAACATGAGCTACAGCTGATCAGGTCACCAGCCACTTTAAATCAACACTGACTCCAGTAGAGCCACACTATATTAATTTCTGATAAAATATATGGAATACTTAGGGCTTCCCTACTAGTTAAAGACTTTATTGGGCAACTAAATCCTCCCTCACCTCCTGAATTCAGTGAGAAGTGGAGGGGAAAGATGCAAAATAATTTCCCAATACACAACTGAGTACAGAAGAACAGAAGGAATACTTCTAGAAAAAATAATCATCATAATTTCCCATTTTGTATCATCATAAACAAGTTGTTTTCAATGACTGATTCAGCCAACTTTCCCTAGTACACAAGGACACAGCACAGCTTTCCCAGGATCAAAACAGATCATCCCTGAAAATGCACAAGTGTCAGTCTTGAAGGCCAGCTTCTCGGTTGTAGCTCACCTTTACTTAGAGAGGAAAACAAGCCACACAGAGAAGTCAGCTACAGCTCCCTTCCTGTGATAATCAGACTGTGATAATGTAGGCAAGAGCAGGAATTGTTCTCACATATGTCACTGAATCTCTGGGGGACTTCGTATTAGTGAATGACTGGCACAGCAGAGCTCTGCTTCAGCAGGGTTGTTTTCATTCTACAGCATGTAATACTGAGCCTATGCACATAGCTTCTGTTCAGGCCTTGCTATCTCCAGTAGTGGGACACCACTACTGGAAGCAGAGACTTTTCAGTACCACGAGGAATTTCCCCTTGACCAAAAAGAATTTTAATCAGACAAATTCACACCAAACCCAGCAGAGAAGGAACTGTTCTGATGATGCTTTAGAGCCTCCTCTGATCCACGCTAAGGAAGAAATAGTAGTGGTGAAACCCTGAAAGTCCTCCTGATTCCTGGCTTCAGCAAGTCTGTTTTGCGTGCTCCTTTAACACTCCTTTTCCTGAGCTCACATGCTGGCCTCCTGTTTGCACTTCAGGTTCCTATATGGCACCCCAGTGAAGCTGGGAGGCATTCTCCAGAATCAATGGCCTTTTCAGACCATGCAAAGTACTAAAGTCAACTCTGACACAAGACGACCCTGTAACAGAGCTGTACTTTAGTCAGCTGTGTGACTACAAGGGATCAGCTTCAAGCCTCTGATAAGCAGTTTGCACCGGTGGGCACCCAGTTGAAAGTTGAAGCACGATCCGAACAAAGCTTCCCAGGGCAACATGGGAAAAACAACTACAGTTATATTCTACCACAACCTTATTACAAGTGAGTGCACCATATGAAATACCAAGCCATTTAGATCTTATTTTTCAAGCCTTAAATCCCTAGATACAAAATAGCATGACCTGCTTCAGTTAACAAGAGAAGTTGAATTTAAAGGGCATTGATTAAAGGCACATTAAATAAGAGTTAACATTACAACATAGCTCTAAGTAAGACAAATTTAGTTTCACTAGAATAGTTTAAGACATAGGTATTATACTAAGTCCAGAAATGTGTTTGCAAGGTTCTGAACTGGCTTCATAGCAGACCTCACAGTTTTGTTTCCATATGCTGCCCATGACTGAGTCAAGGACCAGCACAGCCTGCAGACTGTTCCAAGCAGCATCCATGAACAGCTATTTCCTTTCAGCAACAATTTTTCCCTTATTTTCAAGAAAGATACATCCATTTTTATTTTCTTCCTAAACATGACAAGGGGATAAAGAGGCTGCAAGAGCCTCAGACACAGCACTTACTGGTTTTGTGCTGTTTCACCAGAATGTTTAACTCATAATGACATGCAGGATAGGCAAAGACCTTCTGATATGCAAGGTCATTCCTGAACCATAAATATTATTATCAAGAGCCTTGAAGTCCCTAAAATGTCATGTCAGAAGGCATCTGTCACTAGTTTATAGGAACTGTGGATTGTCATTTAAAGGTCCTGTTTCTTTCCTCCCTCCCTGCAATTTCACAAAGATTAAAAAAAGTAGAGGCTAATAAATAAATCAAACCAACATACACAATACCCAGGGTGGGTACTGGACAAACAGACTAAGCCATGCCTTACAGAGATCCTGAGGCCAGCACTTCTGGGGGATAGGGACATAAACAAATAGGAGAGAAAGAGGGAGGCTGCTCATTAAATAATAATGGGGTTTAATCTAAATTGCTAAGTAAAAGACTCACTGCATGTTTAGCAGATGCTACAGTGTAAAACTAAATCTGCTAAGATACCAGCATGTTCCTCTCTTTCTCCTTGCTCTACTTCCAAAGCAGGATTGCCATGATCAGACAAGCATCCACTCAACAGCTGGGCACAGTTTGCCAATTTTACAGCAATCAGTGATCACTGAACCCATCAAGTTCTCAAACCAGAAGCACCAAAATAATAATAATAAGCTTGCAGCAATAAAAAAAAATTTCTTCCATCTGTTCACATTTTTACACCCTTTACACTGCAGTTTGATTTCATTTAGGTATTTTGGGGAAGCAGGAAGAAGAATCATCTTCATAGCTTTCTATTTTCCTTCCTCATTTGGAAGATATGGAGGAGAGACATTTTATTTGAGTGGGCAATTTGATGATAATTTTGGTGACCAACAGAAAGGCAAATCAGACATCAGCAGATTCTGTTATGATACATTATGCCTCAACAATAAAAACAAACCAACCCAAACACACCACCAAACCAAAACCTCTATATTTTCTAGAACAATGAGGCTTCAACTCCCGAATCAGTTTAAGGAACATTATTAACATTATAGGTGACAACACTGAAGCATTAAAAAAATGAGTCTCAAAAGCAGAAATAGTCAAAAAGAAATTAAGTTTCCTAAGCTTACACCCAGCCGTTCACTCACCTACCTAGAAAAATCTTGGTAAATGGATTTTCCCTTTAATAAAATAAAAAGAGTAGATGGGCATAGATCAGTCAGTTCTTCAAAATCTCACTTAAGATTTTAGGCTTTGGGGGAACCATTATGGACTTGCTTAGAGAGGGAAAAAAAAAAAAAAACAAACCACAAAACCCCCTCTATTACAAACAGAAGGAAGGACAGGGAAAAAAAAAATGAAAGCAACAAATCTCTCAACACCTGGACACACTGGTTTTGACCTTTTCAGGATATCTCAAGTATCCAGGAGATCGCTACTTCAGTATTTTCCCTACAGTCATACCAAGATCACCAGAACTAGAGCTCAAAGTACATCAAGTTGGTGGTGCTCATTCTATACAGGGTATCAACACTTACTCAGCTCTGCAGGGGTTAATAGGGGGATGTGATTCTTTCTCTTGCCCCAGGAAATACACAGTACATCCCTGATTAATGTGACAGGATGCATCAGTTCATAAAGGGTGAAATTTACTCTTGCACAGTAGGCTATCACTAGATAGATATTACTTAAGTCCCACTTAAAACAATATAAAAACCTTGGTGGATAGACAGCAGGATTGTAGATGAAACTCACAGTCAACAAATGCATAATAGAAATAATAATATGAACTAGTAATATACATTTCAGACACCCAAGTTATCTGGAGTCATCCAAGGAAAGACTTACCATTACTTCGGATAGCATAATAAAAATATCAACTCAATGTGCAGATGTAATCAAAAGTGACAACAAAATGTTGAACAATGAAATCTTTAAATGATACTTGAGAATGAGATCATGCCAATGGATAAATCAAGAAAACAACCTCAGTTGGAATAATGGCCTTGAAAATGCATAGCAGGAACAGGTAACATTAAGAGACAAGCAGCAAAAACAATGCACAAGAATCACATTAGGGCAGAATAAAAATACACAGATCACCAGTTTTAAAGAGCTGAGTAAAAAGAGACATACTAAACGACATTAGACAACCACAGGATGATGAAAGGTGCAGGGATGATCTATTATGAACGCCCCTTTATTTAATACCAGGATGTGTGTTACCTCGAAGTAAAAGGCAACAAAGTTTTAAATGCAGAGTGAAGTAGGAGAAAAAGATTTTGATGCCCCTTTTCATTCAGCTGGGGTTTTGTACAAAATACAATCACAAGTATCTGAAATACAGATATATGTGACACAGATCTGTATTTGGGAATAATTTCAGAGCCCTGTATTAGCAGAAAACTCACAGATAGAAGCTTTGACACAATCAGATAGTAAGCAATCACTAACCAACAGATAATGAGGGGAAAAAAAAAAAAATCCCCAAATAATTCTACTGTTGGTGATTCTGACCTCAGCTCTTGCAATGTTACTGGAGCTGTCCGCTGCACTACGCCACAGTGCAACACAACAGAACACTGGTCCAACAGAAAAAACACCATTTTGTCATAGCAATCTTGTTGTGACCAGCAAGAATTAAGCTGTCTAAAACTGACAGCAGTACAGAGATAATCAAGACAGTTTCAGATTAGTAAATTCAGGTATCAGCCTGACTCATCCGAGTGGCCTGGGGCCCTCCTCCTTGTCTGACTAGTAACTGCAGCACAGACATACACGTGTTAAACTAGGCTGATGTTTGGGCACAACAGTGCCAGATGCCATGAGGTTTTGGTCAACTTCAGGTCTTTTTGAAAGGTAAGTATGTGGCTGTGTTCAGTTCTGGAAGAAAAAAAAAAATAAATCCTACAAGTATTGTCCTGAAATTCAAAGACATTTAGAGCTAAGACTTAAAATTGTACCTGTTAACTAACAGCATCTCTGTTTAGCTGTGCATGTTTCACCTATGTGACTATTTATTAGTGGGGTATCAATGCAGAATTAACAACTTCTAGGCCTTCTTGTGAAAATGAAAGGAAGCACAATAATTGTTGGGTCGGATGCAGAGCAAGCTAAGTACTGAGAAGCAACAGAGTAAACCTCAAATGAAGGTTATCCTTATTTTCTCAAGGATTTAATTCCAGCAAGAAATTGAACTAGTGACTTCCCCTTCCTCACCAACAATCAAATAAAATAAACTTAGACATATAGATTTTTATCAAGATCTCTTGAGAGGGAAGGAAGTAATTTCTGGGCTAGAGGTCAAGCATAAGAATTTTAAGCCCAAAGGTCAATTTTCTAAGAGAATTGTAAGTACTTGTGGAATAGCTTAGAATAGAGGCAATATCCAAGCTGTGGCAGTTACAACATAGAAATACAGTTGCTATAAATTCAGAGGTCGTTTGCTTACAGACGGAAAGGGAAGAAAAAGGTAAACATTGTGGAAAGTTTTTTTCAAAGACAGAACCAAAGACTTCTTTACAGAAAGGCTGTGACATCTAAAAATGTAGACACCAAATCCTTTCATAACGTGCATGGGTTTGTATTTCTCTCAAATAGCAATGCTTGAAAAGAGAGAATCCAACATCTAGACCCTTTCCCAGATTTAAAATTTAGAGTCTCTGCCTTTCTATAGAAAGTCAGATCCACAACCAGGGCAAGTCAGTCCAGCAGCATGGAGTCCAAGGCTCTTAACTAAACAGCACCAGTTGAGGATCTAGCCCATAGTCACAGAACCTGACCTTTCCTTCAGTTACACTGGATAAATCAGCTCCAGTACAGGTGATGGGATACAAATTCAGACTGTTTCCAGAGTAACATATGGCTAATTGTGTTTTCTGTGCAGCGCAGTAAATCTAAAGTACAACTTGATAGCCTCAGAACTGCCAGGCCATTTTTACAATGGCAGAAGTGAAGCACCACCTTGCCTGTTGAGAGACTCTGGGCTCCACCATCATCTCCCATACCCTAGTTTCCCAGCTTGTTCCACTGAACACCCTTCTGTTTCTCATAATGGTGAGGGAACTTGCAGTCAATCACAGTCCTTCTTTCCATTCCCTTTGAAATCCAAGTCTGGATTGCCCCAGCTTAGTTTTTCTTAATAGAGCAGTGTATTTTTCCAACTGCTCTGGTTCAATTTTACAACACTGCTGGTGAGGCTGGGAATCAAGCTAAATCCAGATGCATCCAGCAGAGAAAGTTGCCATGGGGAAAGAGTGAAATATATAAATAAATAAAATCAAACAGTGAGCAGCAAGATGATCCTATACCACTGACTTGCTGAATGCCAAAGAAGAAAGGTTTCAAAGCATCAGAGGAATAAGAAAGCCAAAAAAGTTACTTCCAATACTGTCAGTGGTTGTTACTATGAGAGTCAGAGACGGGTTTTTTTTTGGAAACACAAACCTGGAAGAAAAAAAAAAAGAAATGCTGCTGCATATGTATCACTTCTTAGTCACCCACTTACATTTCAATTACCAAATGCTTCTCTTCAGCAGTATGTGTCATTTTAAATAAGCATCACTGTTGACAATAAGAGAATGCATCAGGGTTGAGGTTGGGTTGGTTTTTTTTTTGGTAGAGCTTATAATCAAATGATGTTTGACTAATATTTCTATCTATATCCTTTAATGTTTATGGTCTAGTCTTTGCTGAAGTTGTGTAGTCTACATGTCATTCAGGAGCAGCAATGACAAAACATTCTCTACTTAAGAGCCTTTTGGCAGCACACATTTGCTGACTCTTATATGGAAGACAATAAGGTCCATAGCAGGCCATTATACTTCTCTACTGAGTTAAACTCCTGTAAATCCAAAGAAATGTCCATAACAAAAAATCTGACCCCTTATTATGTGAGAATTTTCCTGAAAAAAAACAATCTCTGAACAAAATAGAAAAGGTACAAATCTGACAACGAGGGAAAGTTTAGATTCTCATGTAAAACAACCTGTTACAGCCAGAGGGAAACCACAAAGCAAGCAGTTTAAAACTGATATTTAAATACTATTTTGCATATGAACTGGTGCACATTACACAACATCCACAACATGGCAAAATACCACATCTGTGCAACTTCACAGCAGGACAAACACTAGGATGGCAAAAAACTGCAAAGGTCACATTCCCAAGTGCATCCAGGAACAAAACCAGAGCCATTAAGAGGGCAAATGAATTTTAAACCACTTGCCTTTCAAATCTCAGTATTCTGCAGGTTGGGAGATAAGAGGAGATGGAAGAGAATGTGCATTTGAGACAAGCTATTGACACTATAATCATAGTTGGTGCTTTGCTAAGGTAAGGGAATAAAGTCTTGGAGATGTAATTCCTTCTAGGACACACATACAGCTACACTGGGATCAAACCCAATCTTGTAGAGTTTAACACCCTACCTCCAGCAGTGGCCATAAAACACTTAAATTCATTTTTCACCTGGAAACAAATGTTATTTGAAACTTTCACCAAAAGGATTTAGAATAATCAAGATGTGGGGGAGGCACTTTGCTTTTCTAGCTGAAATATGACTCACTTTCACCTCATCCACCCTGCAATAACTCAATATTTTATTTAAAAATAATAATAAAAAAAAAAGCCTCAAACCACCATAAGGTCCTTGCCAAAAA
>JANHGN010022038.1:23079-49745 GCA_024605025.1 Megaceryle maxima | reverse complement strand
TCCTTCCCTCCCTTCATTCCTCCCTTCCTTCCCTTCCTTCCCTTCCTTTCCTTTCTTCCCTTTCTTTTCCTTTTCTTATGAAGTGGGTTAGAGTCTTTTTTCTTACTTACAACCTTGTTTACCTTGAGTAACTCCAGGAAGTGAAATAGATTCTCATGGACATTCATATTACATTAAATGACAATATTTGAACTGTAAAATTTTCACCCTGAACTAAACCTAGAACTGTTCTGACTTTACATGATGGATTTGAATGGTTTGGAACAGGTACTTACCCCATAAGGACTTAGTTAATTTTTGAAACAATATTTTTCTTATTTCTAGGGGGAGAACATATGTAGAGATTTCTTCTACATTCCTTTCCTTTATAGTCATCCAAAGGAAGACCATGTCCTTTACTAGGTCAAAGGAAATCCACTGTGAAAGAATAAATTATCATAAAATCTGAAGAGGAAGAAACGTTATAGAATCATAGAATTATTATGGTTGGAAAGGACCTCTAGAATCATCAAATCCAACCTTCATCCCACCATCTCCCTAACCACTAGAACACATGGTTGGAAAGGACCTCTAGAATCATCAAATCCAACCCTCATCCCACCATCTCCCTAACCACTAGAACACAGCCTCAAGTGCTACATCTGCTTGTTTTTAAAACACCTCCAGGGATGGTGACTCAACCACCTCCCTGGGCAGCCTGTTCCATTGCCCAGCCACTCTCTCAGTAAAGAGTTTCTTTCTAATATAATGAAAGGTGAGATAAACAGTTGTGAAATTGGGCAGATAAATTTTATTGGTAAGTTCCCTGCTACTACAGTTTTCCTTCTAATATGAGTGCTTAGATAAAAAACAGTCTTTGTAATCCAGCATCCTGTTGTCATTTGGTCGCTAGTGAATGCTTATGGAATCAAAGACAGAGCAAATGTTATGTGATCCTCAATATATCTTCCAAGTCATAATCAGATCAGACATCCCTGAGAAGATGGTTACATCTAGATAATATTATTTAAAAGCTGCATGTGGACTGTCCTCTGTGATTTTGCTAATTCTTTTATAACTTGTTTCTATGTTTGGCCTCAGTAACCATTTGCAGCAATAAGCTGCCTGATGTAATTCTGTACTATGTAAAATATTATCTTCTTTGGTTTTATCCTGTTGTCTAATAAATTCCCTCAGTAGCACTTAATTTTTAAATTGTGATGGTGAATAATTTTTTGCCTTTTTTATCTTATTTGTGTTGCTTATTATTTTATATACTTCTATCACATCTTGGATTTAGAAAAACAACACGCTAACACTGTAGCTGAAATTACTGGGATTAAATTGGGAAATGGGAAGAATGCTTTCAAAGAACCTGGGAATGTGATCCCATGTGTTAGATGTGGCTGGTGAGTGGTTGAAGCCACCTGATAAAATGGTGAAGTGTTCAAGGAATGGATTCTGGTTTTGCACTGGCTGAAAATCTCTTGCCAGAATTAATGTCACAAAGTGAAGTTGAAAATCAACATAGTCCCAGTTAAAATATGTAAGAGACATTTTAATATGAAAAGTCATGGGCAAGAAAACACAGAGGCACTGTATTGTCACTTCTATACACTGCTGGAGTGTTTGCTGCACTCCTTCAATGTCTTTGCACATAGTAAGTCCATAATGTTATAGGACACAAAACCAAGGATTAAGCTCAATCTTTCAACCATGATCTCCTAAACTGGTTACTACCAGTGTACTCCTGAGTTGACTGTGGCCTATGCCACAAAACACTCTGCCAGGTAATACCTGGCATGGTTTAACAGCTAAGGCAGTTCCCACCAGGCAGTATGGAGAACATGATATCATATTAATCTCCCCCCATTCTACATAATCCTCTGAACTATTTCATCAGGATTTCATCCTCAATTTAGTCTGTAGGGACATTGTACCTGGAATATGCAGCATAATCTTTTTTGTTATAAAACCACCACTCTGTTGGGCTTCAGAATAATTTAATCTGGGGCTGGGTTGGGGAGGCACAGATACAAATGGCATTAAGAGTGTCTCAAGACCAAAAGATGCTTCACAGAAATGAGGGATAGACCAGGGCCAACTTCTACATGGTATGACTCTGTTAATTCATGAAAATTGGGTGCTGGGTCTTGTTCTGTTTCCAAGTATAGAGGCAGCAATAGAGGTGGACCCCTGCCAGGCAGCAAGAAAGTCAGACCACATCTTTCCTGATACCTGAGCTGCAATCAAGCAAAATCTGTTCCCCAGGACACAGTTTGCTCAGTTTTGTACCAGGTCATTTTGAAAAATGTTAGACATCCCAATCTTTGAGTTTCATGAAACAGATGTTGCACATTCCAAGGAACTATGAAACTCAAAGCAAGAAAAGGTGGATAGTTTAGTAGCCAAATTATCCTGCAAATTTATATATATAGTGAACAAATTGCTATATATGTTGCTTCTCTCTCATTTTATTTTTTTGCCGTATTACCTGTTTATATAATAAAAAATCTTTGGGGATGGGACTGTTTCTTACTACATAGCTCTGCTGAATCTACTTCTGAGTCCTAGTTAGTGCCTGGGTGTTGTCATAATGAAAATAAAAATAAAGACAACTGACTGACAGCCTCCTGATGGAAATCTTCATGACAAAAAAAAATAATTCAAGTGTAGCAGCTTTAGCTGGGAAGTGCATATTTAAAATAAAAGGTATTTTGAAAGAGAGCTCTTAAAAGCTTTGAAACACTTCAGATTGAAGAAATAGGAAGTTACAGAAATTAAAAAAAAAAAAATTAAAAAAATCAGGTTTCATCTTACCCAAAGAAAAGGACTGCTTTGTTCATGAGAAATGTAGTACTGGAAGGTGGGTTTTTTTTCTCATTTTTTCCTGGGGGGAAAAAAAAAGTAAAAAAGTATTTTGTGCAAAATCAAAAGTCTGTCCCCTGCTGAGATTTAATAATAAATGATGTTCTTAACTTCTTTTTTTTTTTTTTTTTTTTTAATTGGCAGACAATTTTCTCAGTGCCTAATAAATTGACAATACTTGTGGAGAGTCCCTGTAGAGATATTACCTGTTTGAATCAAGCAGTGTCATCTGTTGACTCTGGAAAGGTAGCTTTCTGTGTAGCTGTAATCCTTAAAGAATAATACTCTAAAGCTCAGCCTATAATCACCTAACACAACCTATACCATATGCAAATATGTAATTCACATGAGATTGTCTCCCGAAGGAATTCCTATTAGAATCATGAACTCTATTGAGGGTGACAGTCTTTTTAGTGCCATTAAGGTAAATGAGGTGGTAATGCGAAGTGCAGATTATACTAACTTCAATAATTTATTACAGACTTCCCATCAGGGTAGCTTTTACAAACAGCTAGTGTTCTTAATTGAAATGTAAATGAATGATAAATTATGAAAAATGTATTATGAAAACAGGGTGAAATAGAGGGAGGAAAACCAAGATTCTTAAAGCAGAGGAAACACATGAGTTGACATGTTAATTAGACAGCACAAAATGATAGGAAAGCAAGAAAGCACACAGAGGGTTGCCTGCGTGAACACAGTGAAGCATTCACAGTACTACCGTAGTCTTGCTAGTTGATAGGGAGCATACAGGAGAGCAGGGTATTCCTTAGTCTGTCTGTGTTTGATGACCTAGCAGCTGGGGTTTACGTGTGTACATCCCCTAACAAGAGGTTTGTAGTTCATCACATTGCTCTACATCAATGGAGCATGAACTACATTCTGACCCCTCTGAAAGACCCTGGCAAGGATTTTCAAAGATCGTCAATGATTTTGGCTGCTTCAGAGCTGCTTCTCATCATATTCACACTCCTAACAGGCAGGATTCAGGAAAGTGTGTCAGGTTATGCACCAAAATGAGTCTTCTAGTACAATTAGCAAATATGACAAATCTTGCTTTGTTCCACTGAAAGTGGCCCTGAATACCCCCCATTCACAGTCTCATAGATGTGCTTTCTTTACACAGAAATTTGAAAATTGAAAAATTTACCAGCCTGGGAAAATTTAATGGCAGTATGAATCATGCAGTCTTGCACTGCTGCAGATTAGTTACAGTACATTACTATTTTTTAACTATTTATAAGTTGCACCAACAGAGCCTGGAGAATACAATCAAAGCATAGGGAGGTTGCTGATCCAGGCAAATGCTGCATACTAGAATAAAACACACACATCCCTGCAATTTCTGGAAATACTTGCATAGGTCTTTCCAAAAGTATCTCATATATTTGAAGCAGTAAGTGTCTAATTAGAGACCAAGGAAGTCCCATCAGTTTCAGAAAACATTTGTTTTATGAAGTCTTTTCAAGAAATGAGCATCTTGTGCTTTCTATTCCTTTAATAAGAGATAAGTTTACTGAAAACATTTTTGAAAATCAAAAAGTTGAAAAGTTGGGAAGTCTTAAAATCAATTAGAACTGCATTCATTAAAAAATCCCTGACCAAATGTAAGCCTATAGTGATTAAATAAAAATGCCTTTTTCCTTATCAGTGCTATAAGACACGTCAGTGCTAAAACTTTGGAAATGCTCTAAAGAATCACTTACTGAGGAGATGTCACATCATCTTCACTACAAGAATATCTGGATCATATTTGACAAAATCTATGGAAGCCTTCACTGCACAGAAGTCTGTCCTCTCACAAAACCTTGCAGGTCAAACGTGACATAAGAAGCAATCTGTGCGAGTCATAGAATCATAAAGGTTGGAAATGACCTTAAAGGTCATAAAATCCAACCGTCTACTAAACATTATCAGGACCACTAAACCATGCCCTGAAGTGACACATCTGCACAGTTTTTAAAACCCTGGAGGGATGGTGATTCCACCCCCTCCCTGGGCAGCCTGTTCCAAGGCCTCACCACTCTCTCAGCGAAGACATTTTTCCTAATATCCAACCTAAACCTCCCCTGGCACAACTTAAGCCCATTGCCTCTTGTCCTATCACCAGTTACCCAGGAGAAGAGACCAACACCCACCTCACTCCAACCTCCCTTCAGGGAGCTGTAGAGAGCAATAAGGTCTCCTCTCAGCCTCCTCTTCTCCAGACTAAACAATCCCAGGTCCCTCAGCCTCTCCTCATCAGACATTTTTCTCCAGACCCCTCACCAGCTCTGTTGCCCTTCTCTGAACTCGCTCCAGCCCCTCAATGTGTTTTTTATCCTGCGGTGCCCAAAACTTAGCCCAGTTCAAGCTGCAGCCTCACCAGTCATATTTCTTTACCTCACATAAGACAAAAAGCAGCAAAGTCACCCGTTACTAACTGTAACATTTATTCCTCCTTTAGAGACAAGCAGCTTACTGACCTATCAGCAGAGAAAATCACCAAGATGATTCTCAAGAGAATTTTCTTTGCTGAAAATATCCAGTAGAATATGTTGTTAGAATCAAGGAAAACAAAAATTTTGTGTGAAAACTGAAGCATTAGCTACAAAAGAAATGCCTTTGGCAAACAGTTCAGATTCAATAATGATCAAAACACAAGACATAGTATGGATATTGAAACTGCTGGATGACCTGCTCAGAACCATGAACAGATGACATGCACTGCTTGCTGGGCCAGTTAGCCTCTAGATCTGTCAAGCCAAGGTATTTCTGTCACACCTTCAAAATGTACAGAGGACAACAAGATAAATTCAAACAGCAGTGGTTTCCCTATCCTATGAGCCACAAGAAGTCATAAAGGTAACAGCTGCCACCTCCATTTTATGTCTGAATGTGGGGGTCTAACAAATGTCTCTCCTCTACTTTAAGGTAGACAGATAATCTCTCAGGGACATTGTAAGATGCTTCAGGAAGCATGGTCACCAGGCTACTGACACCCAAATGCATGGTCCTTGTAAACATCTGCCTTGACAGATGTTACAGGTGTCATTGTGCCTCCAGGGCAGAAGCAAATGGATGAAGAGCAGCTGCTGAGGTGAAAATCTGACAACCCAGAGGCATTAGTGGACTGTCTGATAAAAGCTCTGAGGGGTGACAGGTGACATACTGGACCTAACAGCCAGGAAGAGGCCCCTCTCCTTCTAGATTACTGAACAATATTAAGATGAAAAACCCACCTTCTCTTTTGACTCAGTAGATAAAAATGGCTTTCTCACGTCTTTCACTATACTGAAAGTTCCATCCTTTTCCCCTCATCTTTAAAATTTGGATGCTGAGCAGAAGTTTAAGGAAGAAGTAACATGGCTGTAAATGGACTGAAAAGCACATTATGACAAATGTGCTTGAGTAAGGCAGATGGGCCCTGGGAAACCCTGGGGCCCAGCATACTCTCTCTATTTTTACACCAGAATACTCTGCTATAACATTCCGAGCTTGAATATTTGGACCAAGGAGGTAAAAAAAAACCCCACACCAATTTATCTTTCTAAAAGTAATTCTAAACTTCTGTTATTGTTACTTGATCTCTTAAAGTTAACATCCTTTTCATGCAAGCATCATTCCTTGTAGAGCAGTTACTGACATTCATATCCTTACAGACAAGTCTTTTATGAAGCATGGCATAATAAATATCAAATATGAACTCTCCTGACTTAGAAAGTTCAGCTTGGAAAAGGGTTTTTAAGGAACGTTAATTAAATACTCAGTTTCTGTGTCTAAGTTGCAATTATACAATTGGATAATTGAGTTGAGTGGAGGTTAAGACAGACAACCTTGTAAAAACAAATTCATAAATTTGCTCAAACTCTGAAAAAAAAAATATATTTTTTAGCACAATTGTGATACCAGCTATGACTGCGGATAATACCATTTTTATTTTTGCTTTAGATTTTTATCATATATAGCAAAGTGAGCTACTTTAAATCAAGTTAAAATGAAAGCAGGAACAGCTACAAATCATGTTTAAAAGTTTCACATCTGTGGTCTGTACAGACTCTTTAAGTCCTGTGTGAGAACTAAAAGGGAACATCAATACATAAATAACTGCCTTTTCCCACTCCATTGTTAAATGTGCTCTCCCGTAATGACCTCCCTTACATTTAAAACACATCATCTAATATTATACCAAATAAATAAACAAAAGTTGAGAAGTGATTTGTGAACTGAAGGCCGGTACTGAAAATCTGGTTCCAAACAATGCATGTTTTATTCATTTTCCTTACTTACAGTGGTTTAATTACTCAAATTTGGCACTCACCCTCCATTGATGAATGGAATGAAAGTGTTAGAAAAGATGCAAGGAGATAGTTGGGAAGTTTCTATATGAATGAATTATCCCATTTGTTGCAATGCTTTACATTGGTGTTCAGGGTTTTTCCTTCATTTCTTCTTCGATCTTTTTAAGGAGAATATATTTTTATATATTTCATGTTGATTACCCATAAAATTTCAGAAATGTCTCAGTAGGCAACTTACAAGTGGCTTAAGCAAACAATCAGGGTATACATTCAGATTTGTACAGAGCTGCCTACTTTTCAAGATTTTTATGAGGTTTACAGATAAATTGAAGCCTGGTATAGTGAATTAAGTTCCCTGAGCACAGCTTTTAAAGTTTGATTAATTAATGTCCATAAAGTATTTTGCACTATTCAAACTAAAGATCTTTAAGTGCACAGAACAAAATACAGTAATTTTTAATCCTCTATCTTTCTGTGTGTGGGAGTTTAGCATGAGCTGTTTAGCACAGGTACTATGAATTACAGTGTCCTAAACTTCCAAAGCCACCTCCCCCTGCCATAGCTCCATTAGCTTCGCTGCTCTTTTCCTGGAATTAATTTGGGGTTTGGCAAGTTCAATGAAGAATCAAAATGAGGGAGTATACAATGGTTTTTTTACAGCTGTGTGCTTTGACACACAGAAGATATTTCAGCCCCCATGATGACAGTGTGCAAATCTAATGAAATAATGCCATAGTCACGTAATAACATGGAAGGAACAGATACAACCTAAACATGCAAATATGGTAATTGCCAACCTCAAACACAATTATCTCATGTGCTGGTACTCATAATGGGAGTAATATTTCCGTACTGCTTTTTCCCAGAGTCATTTGCAAAACACTCGTTCTCTTTCCTTCCTTGTGGAAATTTGTCTCTCCCACAAAATTTCATTTTCTGTAATGTCACAAAACCCACTAGTTCAGTGACCTTGACAACTCCTTCATGCAGCATATAACTTATGCTGTCTTTCCACCTTTATATGAACTGTGTGCCTCAGCTCCAACGAGCTGATCAGGGAAACATGCTTTAACCCAACACATGCACGGTTGAGGATGCAATTACTGTAACTGGCTTTCTTAGCTGTCCACTGCAAGAGCCAAGAGGTCGGATCCTCTGTGGGTCTAAAACCTGCTCTAGATTCATGATGACACCAGGATGATTTATGCTAGGAAAGAGTTTGTGCCCGCTTGTGTGTCTATATGAGATTTGCTTGTATAATAACAGTCTTCTGAGATTTTTATCCTTTAAAATAGCTACAGCTGTTTGGTGCATCTTTTTCTTCAGCTATGCTAATGCACTGCTTGCTGCCCAGAGTTAAGGGACTGTTGTTATGTGAATACAGTCATCTAGTGAGCAAATAGAATAGATTTGTTTTAGAGATTTGGGAGAAGTAAGTTGAGTCTTTCTCTCACTTTATGTAGAAATAAAGGCTAACTTTATTCTAGTTTCACAGAACTTCCTGTATGAGGTTAGGTGGTTCTTGTATTCAGATCATCCTTGTTCATGAAGTAAAAAATGTCAAACACCATTAGAGGTATTCCTGTAAAAAACTGTGAAGGTTCCTGAGAAGCATAAATCTGAGTGAAAGGGTTTCTGTGAGATTTTTGGTCTCATTTCTGTAGGTTCTATGTTGGTCTAAACATTTCAGGCAAGAGCTGGATTCCTTTATGCTCATGGGCACCCAGCTTCTGCAGTCAGTGGCAGTTTACACACAGAGCATTCGTTGATTTCCCATACCTGGACTGCCACAGCTCCAGCTCAGCATTCTTTGGTGGTCTTATGTTAAGATACAGCTCCTAAAGGAAAAGCAAAAGACACACTTTGTCCCTTGAGAGATGGAGATCAACTCCTAGAACTATGCATATTTTTAAAGAGTCATTTGTCATGTCTTGCTTGTCAGGTGTTTGATGCTGTCGTTGCAGGTGGGGATATATGAGAAAGCGGCAGCTATTTCTGTGAAAAGTGACTCTAGCAAACTGTTGATGTTCTCTTACTTCCAGGATGTGGTGGAAAAGTCAAAACTGCTATGTCAGCCTCTCTACTCAGGTCCCGCTTGCCAGTGACCGCATGACAAGATCAAGGTCTTCCCTACTCCCCTATCCCAGCAGCTCTCAGAATTACTATCTTGCTGATTTTGCAATCTGATCAAACATTAGTATGCTTTGCAATTGCATTCTGGAAATAACATACCCATGGTGTTATGGATCAGCAACAGTTTCAAAAGTCATCATTATATATACTTTTCAACACTACCAGAATATGAACATCATTTGTATTCCATAATCCATTTGTTTGTGACACCAAAGATCCATGCAGTGCATTGATAAATAACAAAATTGGAAACAATTAGAGACAATTAATAATTATATAGACAGCAAAACTCATTAACTCTCAGGCAAGACTTTCTTCATGCTGAAATGGATTTTCAGTCTTCAACTCCTTTTTTGCAGCTGTACTTCAAGAAACCCCACAGTTTTCATAGTGTTAGCTCTATTAAACTCTAGGTATCTGTGGTTCCATGCAATAAATTGGATGAGTGCAATACTGACTCACATGAAAAGCGAGAGCTATTCCATCAGGAGAACAAAATTTGGCCCCATTTATTGAATAAGAATTCCTTCATGGCATTTTAGAACAGACAGAGCCATAGTGAGATTGGTTGAAAGCTTGTGGATTTGAGCCAGGATAAGATTTTATTCAATGTTAGTAATAATGAAGGGGAACAAATTGTGGCCACACATGCTATGGAGGCTCACTATCATTTTTAGACCAATTTTCGTTTTAAATTTTGACCTGTAGATAACATTGCTGATGGAAGAACCCTGTGCCCCATTGAAATTGGTGGTACTGAACCCGCAATAAATGAATATGGTACAAGCTGTCAGCCACTAATTTGCAGCTGATTCTTCAAAGCTGACTCTCAGCATTGTCACTGTACACCAAAGACATTACCAGAAGCATTAAAATTAGTATTTTTTAATTTCCTCTTGAAACATTTCAAAAACCTGACATGTTTGCATGGGGCCTTCCTGAAAGTAGAAAGAAAATATTTTAAGTTTGGAAGAGATACACTTTGAAAATTTTTTTTTTTTTTTTTTCCCTATGCAGAGGTTACTCAAGACTAGGAAATCAAAGAATAAATTAGCTGAAATTCATTTAACACTTTATTCTTTCAGGGCATTGGGATTCCCAGCACTATAATTAGAAATATTTTGGAAGTCTTTTTTTTTTTCCCTGTGTTTTAAACTCCTCTTTTTAGTTTCCCATAATAATATCTTTTTCTTACCCTGATTTGACAACTTTCTCTCGGACCAGATTCTCAGTAGGCTTACTAGGTATTTATTTCCTGAGTAGAGCCTTACAAATGATACCACACTGCATCTCACAATACCTGTTTTCATGTCCCACTATATCACTTCTTCATGTTACTTCATGTTACTTGCAGTGTAGTTAATCTGAATAAATTTTGACATTTCCATCTATGACCTCTTTCTATCTATGAAGAAATATAAATCCTTGTAGGGTCTGAATTTAGACTTCTAAAGTAGGTCATGGGAATTGTACTTACTCATCCCTGCCTGTTCTCTCAGCTGACTACAAAGAAACCTAGGGTGACTAGCACAGCTGGAGGCATCTACTTTGTCTGTCTCTAAAGCTGGATGAGATGAATCCCACCCCTGTTCCCTAATCAAGGCAAATTGCCAGCATCAATAGCGAGTCAGATTCTCACTTGTTTGGCCCCTTGTTCAATTACCTGAGTCTTGCAGAATGACCGTAAATATATCACCACTGACTTGTTACAGTATTTGGGAGCAATCTAGTTATACTACAGCCTGCAGTGAAAAAGAGTGGTTTATTAGTCTTGCTCGAGTAAAAGGCCAAATCTCTCCCTTTGTTATAAAAGGACTATAACTGTTTATCTGAACATGAGAACATGGATATTCTGTGTTCTTTTTGTTGCAGCTGAGCAACAGGCTGGGAGGCCCTGGTGTGGAATTCACAAGAATCTCAAAAGCTATTTAGACGCTTGATTTCTATTTCACTTTCATAAAAAAAAAAAAAAAACCAACAAAAAACAAACCCAAAAAAACCTCTCAAAAGTCAGAAGCTATGGTAAGGGAAGAAGGAAAAGAAAGTGATGAATTATTTCACAGAACTTAGGATCCAAGCAGAGACTTGGCCTACTTTTATTATTTAATAGTCAGGAGAAGATTTTCCTCCCTCTTTTTTTTTTTTTTTTTTTTTTTAATGAATAGAAAAAGCCAAACACCCCCAACACCAAAGACTATTCAGCTATTCATGGAGTATAGTTACTATTATTTATCTTTCATGAAGTGGGTTATGCCAGTGTTGAATTCCCAGGCTGGGTAGAGTAACTCTGCCAAGACCCTTAAAAATACCGAGTAAAAAAGGAGAATGGAAATACCAAGTCCTTTGGTGCTTGAGCTTTCACTCCTAAGTTTTCATAGGAGATTATCTTGATGATTTCTATGATGCAGATATATCTGTTTTCAATTGGGAAAGTGTCTTTTGAAACAATTTAGCCTGTTGATTACTAAGTGGTAACAGTATCACCAATATGAGTTAACTTCCAACTAGACACATCCTCTGAAAGATGCTCTAACAAGTTCAAGAACTGAGGACTCAAGAGCTAGACACAGTATTCCAGGTGGGGTCTCAGCAGAGCAAAGTAGAGCAGCAGAATCACCTTCCTCAACATGCTGCCAGGTCATCTTCACCAGTAACCACAAGTCCTTCTCTACAAGACTGCTCTCAATGTCTTCATCCCTCAGCCTGTAATGATACCTGGGTTTTCCCTCACCCAGGTGCAGGTCCTTGCCCTCAGCCTTTTTGAGCTTCATGAGGTTCACATTGGGTCACTTCTTGAGCTTGTTTAGATCACTCTGGATGGAATCCCTTCTCTCAGGTGTGTCCACTACACCACTCAACTTGGTATCACCTGCAAACTTGCTGATGGTGCACTAAATCCCCCTGTCCATGTTACTGATGAAGATATTAAACAATGCTGTTTTCCCCCAAGGGACACCACTTGTCACTGATCCCCATCAGGATGTTAATCTGTTGATCACCACTCTCTGGATGTGACCACCCAATTCATCCTTTATATAATTCCTGGTGGAAATCCATCTTTCTCTTTTTGTTTTTCATGGTCTGACTTATTATTTTGCCCTTTCACTCCTTTAATAGAAGTATTAGTTACTTTAGGGAGTGGGAGAAGAAGAGAACTGGTTCTTGAAGGTATGTTATCACTAACCATGCTTCTAAACTGACAAAAAAGTGCCATTCCCAAATTTAGCACTATGCACTAGATTGCAAGAGAGCAATACCCCATAACTTATTCTATTTATGGCATACAATACAATATATGGACCATTTTGTCAAATTTCTTTGACAAGTGCACAAGAATTATTGAAAAGCTACCACCCCATTAGGTACTGTATTCAATGGAAATTTATAGCCACCTTGGTTTCCATACCTGCAGGAATTGATGTCAACAGTACATTCCCCCTCCCTCCCCAATCTTGAATACCTCATGCCTGTACCCCTAGTATGAAGTAAGCAGTATTCATCCATTAGGTAAATAATTATGTGTGTGTGTTGAGGACAAAGGGGGGTTGTTGTTGTTTGTGGGTTTTTTTTCCAGTATTGTATGCCTGTGCATGGGTTTCCCAGGGGACCATGATGATAAAGTGGAATTTCTGCCTGAACTGGGGAAAAGAGAAAGGAAGCTTGCTGTAATTTATGAGGTAGGAAGGTTTCTATCATAGATTTAACAGGAACTCAGCATCATAAAGATCATTGATATTTGTATCACAGGTAGGTGATGTTCCCCAACTGTTTCCACTAGTATCTGAAGTAACTTGCAAATAATGTAGCCCACACAATAACAGTGTCTCATCTTTGTAATTCAGACCTCATATAAAATAGCAACAGGAAGAAAAAAAAAAAAAAAAGAAAAGATGGTAGCTAATTTGAGAAGCTAATTATGCCTGAGGAACTCCTCAGCTAGAAGGGGCTAATTTTCCTGGTTAGGAGTCTGGGCTGAAACTTGGGAAACCTTTGTTTTAATATCTAATAGCCTGTTCCTCAAAAATAGCTAAGACTTGATTTCTAAAAAATCAGTTTAGGCTGCAAAGCCCATCTGGATGCTCCTAAACCCAGCATTTAGACTCCCAAAGACCCATACTTAATTATTTCTGAAAGACTTCTGGCATTTAAGATTTCTCAAATATAGCCTAAAAGTATATCACTACCAGGCATGCTCAGAATTGCCCATGGTCCTGGCATTTTAGAGGGACAGGCAGGATCTAAGTGTTTTGAGGACCTAGATATTATGCCAAGCAATTTATCAGCAGGGCCCATAGTCAGGCATCATGGGATACACCTGCTGGTTTAGGTTCTGCATGTTCTACATCTAAGGAAATACAAGGTAATGTGTTAGCATTTTTACTACTTTAATATTTACCATAGTTTGTTATTGAACTTTTCTTCTTTTCCTCTTTTCTTATTTTCCTGGGTGGATTCTGAAAGCATTCCTCCTATGTAGATACTCTAATCACCCAACTAGGATAATCTGCGTAAGGCTTCCTCAATCCCTACTGCTATTGTAGTTCTGATTTGCCTAAGGCTGTTAAATGTTCTGTGGACAACAGGCAGTCAGAATAGAAGTTATGGTTGAAGAATTAAGGAGATGGGGTTGGCTGAGGGGAATGTGGCTTTGTTAATCTATATGGGGAGCTCTACTACAGTGCTGAAAGACCTTGGAGTTAAGCCTTGTTTCCACCTGAAAACAGCAGTTGCTGCTCAGTTGTAGTCATATAAATAAATTCTGTTTCTCATAAATCTGTCGGTAAAAACAAGCTAATAGGAATTTTTGATAAAGTTACAAGGGTAAACACACCAAAGACTGTGAGATGATCAGGAGCCCTTGTGATGGGCCACTTCTGAGGAGAAACAAATAAACAAGCAAAAAACCAAACTAAACCAAAGCCCAGTGACCCATCTAGAAAAGATAGACATAGATCTGTGATTTGATAAGGTTAACACTGATGATTATATATGTTACTCTGTATGGTACTACACTGAAAAATGTCTGATTATGCTCTGTTTTTCTCTAAGTAAGATCTGATTTTAATGGGTGAAAAAGAAGAGATTTATCTCAATGTTCTCTCAAGGTCACCCAATGGCTTTGGGCATGTACATCTAATACTTCTTTTCTAAGCATGAGTCTTTTTTTTTTTTCTTTTTTTTTTTTTCTTTCTGAATTTTATGAGTCCGGTTTCTGTGAAAACAATATTGTAAAAGCAACTTTTTTTCTCTCTGAAAAGGAAATCAAAATGCAGCATAAAAAAAAAAAAATTTACTTCTGTTCTTACAGACTGGTTGAGTCACTGCGAGAGAACAAAGCACTGTACACTTTGCTCTACATAACACTGGTGTGTTGGGTAATGTGTCTTGAGTCTTTCCAGATGAGCATAACCAAAAGATGCAGATGTTAGCCCCAAGGGGAATACATGAGAGGGAAAGAAAAAGAAATGAAGTTATCAGCCAACACAACATAACTTATTTCCTCCAGAGAGTGTATTTTCAGTGCAGATTTTATTTTAATAAACTTGTCTCATATAAGATTTCCCGGTACCACTTCTAATCCAACTTCAAACACATGACAACCTCAGAATATGAATTATAGTTTAGCTAATGTAACTTGGAGATTCAGCTCACACTCAAGACTACTGATTAGTGTTCTCATTTGCAAAAGATGATATGTCTGTATCTGTATCAAATTTTGAGACAGAATACTTATCTGCCTCTTGTGTCCCAGACTCAAGTTTATTTTTGTCTCTCGTGTTCCCTTCCCGGACTGACTGAATCAGCTTACTGAAAACCTCACGAGGCCTGAATGAATCATCAGAGCTAAGTTTTGTAACATAACTAGCTAATTAAATAAATAAAAGGAAGACAGTTTCTCGCAACGAAGCACTTGTCAAGGTAGTAAATAATAGTAGCCTACCTACTGGGTCTTTTTGGTAAAGAAAATTCTCTGTAATGCAAGGGTTATTTTCCCTCTGTTTGGAGACTGCTGTAAATCCATTAGGGAGTGGCCTAGCTTCTCCTGTCATCTAGGATTATATAGTCATAAAATGTGGTTGAGGTGGTTTAAGTGGCAAGAGGCTATCTTCCTGCTAGCAACACATCATCCACATCCTTTTGATAACACTCCCTAGCATTTAAGCCAAAAGAAACCAAGCTCAGGTATAAACCACATGAATCTAGAAAGCTCAGAACTTGCCACTATGAATAATTTAGGTGCTTCCATGAAGAAAAATGGCAAATTGCCCTTTTTCTGTGGCTGTGATAAATACTTAAGATTACATCTCTTACATTCTGAAGGAGTAGCTCTTGGGTTTTTGCACTTTACAGTTAGCACATATCCCTTCTGATGATTTTAGCCCTTTTGTCTCTGTACTGTCTTCTGTAACCAGTAATTGCCAGTGCATTGACAGCAGTATCCCTGACTGAAAGAGAATTTGAATTAAGTACGTAAAATTAGTATCCGTTTGGTTTTGCTGGATGAGTTTTACTATTAACTGAAAACATGATATTGGAGGAGAGAAGAAAAAAAGAAATGGGATGGGAGGGAAAGGCAAAAGCACTATATGGGTAAGTCACAAGGTTAAAGAAAAAAAGCCCACACATAACACCATGGGCAAATCCATAAAATTAATAACTTGCTTGAAAATGTGAATTTGACCTAGATATAGTTCATGAAGGAAAATATGTTCACTCAATATTCTGATCCCTGAAGACTAATATAAATGATTCATTAAGTTACCCACAGAGGCATCTATAGTTGCATGTGCAGAGAACTGAGCTGTCTACACTGCTGTTTTGTAATCCTATCTGCCCTAATGATTGTCCCTGCTTTAGTGATTATGGAATCAGAGAAATTATATTACAGAATTATAAAGGAAGATGCCTTAATTTTAACCAGTAAGCATTGCATACTGACATTTGAACTTACAGAATTTCCTATAAAATGTTTGGGGTTTTCTTGGGGAAATGTCATGAGATTGCAGGATGTGAAACTCCTGACAGTGCAAGTAGGAAGATGCCAAGTAATCTTTCTAGTTATTTGTATTGTTTAAACATTTTTTTATACAAGTTTGTTATGTACTGCTTTTTTTTTTTTTTTTTTTTTTTTTTTTTTTTTTTTTTTTTTTTTTTTTTTTTTGGTGATGCTATTCTTCCAGCTGTGATAAAAAGAAAGAAAAGACATCCATCATCTTGTAGAAGCAGTGACATTCCTATCAGATTCGCTGTTACAACTGACATTATAGTGTTTATTTACAAAGTTTCTAAGTTACAATGTGCTTAGCTGGCTTCAGCAGTAGAAGACACACCTTAGCTTCATGTCTCACTGTGTTCTTCTACCAGGATGACCCAGTGGAGGAAGACTTTCTTGCAGCTGGAAGAAAGTTATGCTTCCAGCAAAGGTATTTGATCAGTGGGATATAGAAAGTTAGTTCAGTGCCATCCCCATCACTTGGGCTGATGTTAGGGCACATGGTAGAGCAGGGAATGGGTAACATGACCATTCACTGTGGTGAATACCTGCTGCCCTTCCTGCTCAGAGCAGGAACTGGCATCAGTTTTGCTCAGGCAAATAAATATTAGGAGGACGCAGTTTGTTTTTCTAGCTGTAATTCCCTCCACAGAAGTTCAACCTCATGTATAAGTACCACTTCTACCATAGAGTACCAGACTGAACTTGGATTTTAGCACTGCTGAGACCTCTGCTTAGGTGTGGGCACCATTCCTCAATACTTCTGCATCCTCCAGATTTTGTTTGTCTTATCCCTTTGAGCGCTCAACTCCACACGTGATGTGGCAGAGGTGATGGAGAAGATAGGCTGAAACTGTATCTGACTTCCTTTATTTGGGTACTAGTTTTATCAAGCTCTTACCTCTTTTTCTCTAACTCTAAAATTTCAGTTGCTGAATGCTTTCCTTTTTGAAATTTAAAAATGGAAGCAGAATTACAACTAAAAAAAACCCCAAAAACCAAACCTAAATAATCAAGCAAACTGAAAAATCCATCAATAAATCCCACTCTCTTGCTCTGTCAGTCTTGTTAATTACCACTTTATTTAATACCTTTCTCTTCTCTTCTGCTAAAGGTTATTAAGAAGGATGTTGAAGCCCAACTCTCAAGCTGGTGTTTTATTAGACAGGGATTGCACTGTGAGATTTCCATCTAGGCTCTCACACCAGGGACTGCCTCTGCTCACTGGTCCATAATGACTGACCTACATATCTCTGCCGACCAGGATTTTGCTGGATGACTGCATTACCCGGCAGAATTTGACTCTCCTTGCTATATTCATTTGTCACAGCAATTAAACCCATGTGTTGATTTATTGAGTGTGGGCCTGGTGTGAAATATAGAAATGCACATTACTGTACATTCCCGTTCATCTAACAAACATCCAGAGTAATTCAGATCTTTGTTGGGCTGTTTTGTCTCCTGCAAACAGTCCAGATACATTCGTTCAGGGATGCTAGAATGACTATGCTTCTGTATTATATATCACACTGTGCATCTGAAGTCCTTAGAGAGTAGTTATTTCCATGAAAACAGCTCAAAGAACAGAAGAGTGCAAGCTTACAGCAGCTTAATAATCAGCATAATCAGTCTTGCAGTTACAGATCTGGTTTTCTTTCTATTAATTCCTACAATTTTCCAAATCAAAAAATATTATTTGATGGTTTCAGGCTTCTTCAACTCTGTTCAGGTTTATGAATCTATTCCAGGTTTACACCAGTGAGCTGAGATGAACAGGGCTAATTAAACCTACAGACATGCAGGATGACATTTTGGTCCCATTGAAATCAGTGGGTATTTGCCATCCCATTGAGTAGAGCAGTTGTCATTCATTCATAGATTTAGCAGGTGTGTTTTTAAAGAGGAATCAAAAGGTCTGTATTCAGGTTAGTCTGATACGAATGAGGAAGGCCACAGCAATGTTCTTTTCCCCTTGCTATCATTCCATTATGCAAGTGTATTCTTAAGTCTGCATCAGCTTTCAGTACAAGCTGTTTTATGAAGTCTGGTAGGAGAATGTCTCGTCTGGGCATCTTGAACAAACTCTAAGAAGGCAACTGAGGGCTGATGACTCTTTCTGTATTTAGTCTATAGGCCATGCAAGGTTAAATTGTGTTGCCTAGGCTTCTGTCCCGTACAAACTAATCTAATGAACTTGATTACAGCACTATTGTTGGGTGAAAGAACATTATGTGAGGATGCAAACCGAGAGCTAGAGGCAATGCTCACCTACATTACTTCTATACTGCAGAGAACCTCTTTCTTTTGACTCCTATGACATTTTGTTTTGAGGAAAAAAAGGACCTGGATAAGAGCAGAGATAAGTCTGGGATAATAGGCTTTCATTTATTAAAAAAAATAAAATATGTATCACAATAAGGGGTCAAGGACAGAGAGTTTGGAGAAGGTAGACAGGCTGAATTAAGGCCAGAGACATGGAGGGAAATTCTGTGACCTCTAGTACTTGGGAAGTCAGGCTGATAAATCATAGAGTCCTAGAAAAGCCTGTGAAATAAGGAGGGGAAATACAAACTTTCAGTGAAAAGCAGATTGGGACATAGAGCAAGAGGCCCAATTTACTTTCTCTCAGCTTTGATCTTTTTGAATTTAATATCTGGGGTACCACATAAAGGAATCTGAAGCTTATAACCTCTTGCTTATTTGGAAAAAGCTTACTTGATCTTTGGAAGTAATTAGGGTATTTTGCTGGTTGTGTTTTTTTGTAACAGCTATTCCACACATTCATTTGTGTTCATAATGATTAATTTGAACAAACTCCAGAAATATGTTTTAATACATATGCAGTTCCCAATAGAATAAGACAAATTGCATTTTTATATCAGAGGACAAATCAGTGTTGTTCTTCTTCTGGATACACTGGAATTGTGCAAATAACCCACCGGGAATATTGCAAAGTCTCAACTTCTTATTTGTTTAAGCATAATTGCATACTTATAAATTACAGCAGATTTTTCTAATTTATTTGGTATCATGAAAAAAACATTGGTTTGTAACAACCTGCTACGTTAGTAGCATTGCCAAGAAAACATAGCAGTCTGGAGTCACGTTTAGTTTGAAGGGAAATGAAAGGTAGCCAGAGCAGACACGAGCCTTTTGTTTCACTCATGAGAGGTAATTACCAACACCAAAACACAAAGATAAAAGCCTTTCAATAAACTGACACCTCCTGCACATGAGGTCCCCAGAATGTTTTTTTATTCTGTCAGACACAAAAGAGAAGTACAAATAAAACATGATTTCGAGTGAAAACAACCAAAGCAATATTATCTGGCAAAAAGGTGGTTATGATGGATTTTCTTCTGTGCCTAAGCAGTCAGCATGTGGAATGGTGCAAGGCCCTGTCCTAAGATGTGCAAAATTGTCTTGTGGTCACTCTGGATGCTTAGGTCTTTCTGCAATCTAACCTGTGGTCTGTGTAGTCAGGAGATCATTTGGATATGAGCTGGCAGATGTGACACAAAACTGATGGGAAATCCATAAACCACAGGAGCTGGAAGCCAGGCGGGATGACTCAAAAGGCATTAAATGCCTGTGTTTAGGTAACTGAATCCTTCCCTTGATCTCTGCAAGTCCATAATACATAGTCTTCTGTGGGAGATCAAGCAGCTTACAAATCCCATCTGTTTGTGCAAGGAAAATCTTGTATGGGCCTCTGATTGGTAGAGCTATTAATTTCTTTTTGGTATAATTAATGTATTAACTTTCTAAGCAAAAATACTACAGTTCTTTTTATCAGACCAGGCCTACTGCTATACAGTGATTGTTAATAATGCACCAAAGATTGATTTGGACAAACTCTAGTATTTGCCCTCTTTTTTTGGTGTTACATGCAGCCTTCCAGTGTCTCTCTGAGTGTCAAGGTCAATGTTTCCCATTTTTCCCAAGGAGGAAAGGATTATGATGAGTTACCAAGGACCCAGGTTTTTCATCCATCTTCACGTGGTGCTTATGAAGGGAAGTTCTTACTCCATAGGTTGGGGAGCTTCCTGGATATATTTGTATATGTTTTGTTAACACAGTCGGTTTTTTGTTTTTTTTTTTTTTTTTAATGTTTAGTAGCTATATCATCACCTTTTGCCTCTTCAATTAACACAAAGAACTGATGGTTTTTACTTTATGACTAGACAGGTTTGCTAGACCTCTCCATAAGTGGCATTCACATAATGAAGCTAAAATGATTTAAACTAAAACAATAGGAAATAGCCACGTGACAGCTAGACAACTTTTATTACAGCTAAAATAGCCTAAAATCAGTGCGGGCTGAGAGCAGCCTGGACAAATCCTGATGTTAAAATTTGTGAGTTACTTTTGTGTGATGTCATCACCTAGGTGGCACAGCTGGAGCTGTCACACGGTGCCATAACCTGTCTGGCAGCTGAATGTGCTCAGATGGCAAAGGGTTTAGCCAAGGGTTCCTCTTCTGGAAATGTCTGACAAGGGCTTTTCAACAATCTCTAAGAAGCATAGAATGAGCATTTTGGTGTGGAAGGTACATTCAGTAAAGAGGTAGATGGGGAATCTCCTCTTGCTTTTGCCATCGACCTGAAGCCTTGCTGTGGGTATGTGACCTCTCTTTGCACTTTGCACTCTTAACTTGCATCAATAAGAAAATGAAAGCGAGGATTGTCCTGCATTCCCAAGACAAGTGATGCCTGGACATTGAGAAGATGACTAAATTTGCTGGCCTGACAAATTTTCACCTCAGACATGTGAAGAGTAAAAATAAACATTCCTTAGGGTTTTCTTCCCTCTCATATCTTTGCAATTAAATCTCGCACAACAAGGATCATTGCAAACCTTTACAGCTGAATCCCCATCTTCAATGTTTGTTTTTCAGCTATTTTTAAGAATGTTGCCTTTAATAGTAGCACAAAGCTGCGCACACATGAAACACAGGCAAACAAAAACAGTTTTATCTCTAGAGAGAAGAGAGAATGAAGTTCATATGACCAAAGTTAGTCACATTATTTGATGTACTGCTGGCAGACATCAAATATAACAGTGATGATTGTGGAATTACTGAATGATAAAATGGTTTGGGTTGGAAGAGACCTTAAAGATCATCTAGTTCCAGGCCCCCTGCCATGGGCTGGGACACTGCCCACTAGACAAGGCTGTGCAAAGCCCCATCCAACCTGGGTTTGAACACTTCCTGGGATGGGGCACCCACAACTTCTCTGGGCAACATGTTCCAGTGTCTCACCACCCTCACAATTAATAATTTCTTCCTTATATCTAATTCAAATCTACCCTCTTTCTGTTTAAAGCCATTACGCTTGTCCTGTCGCTACCTGTCCTTGTAAAAAGTCCTTCTCCATCTTTCCTGTAGGGACCTTTTACATACTGGAATATGCTGTAATGTCTCCCTGGAGCCTTCTTGAGGCTGAACAACCCCAACTCTCTCAGCCTGTCTTCATAGCAGAGGAGTTCCAGCCCTCTGATTTACCTTCACGGCCCTCCTCTGGACCTGTTCCAACACATCTATGTCCTTCTTATGTTGGAGGCCCCAGAACTGAATGCAGGACTCCAGGTGGGGTCTCACAAGAGCGGAGTCAAGGGGGAGAATCACCTCCCTCAGCCTTATGGACTCAATTCTCTTGATGCAGCCCGGGATATGGTTGGCTTTCTGGGCTGCAAGTGCACATTGCAGGATCCTGTTGAGCTTTTCACAGTCCAAAAGCCCCGGGTCCTTCTCTGTAGGACTGCTCTCAATCTCTTCTTTGCCCAGCCTGTGTTTGTGTTTGGGTTTGCTTTGGGACTCATGCTGATTTAAACTAGCTGAGATGATGGCCTTTTTTTTCCATTCATGTTCTATTACAAGCATCATGCACAGTGTCTGCTCATGCACAGTTCTGCAGAGCCATATGAGCAACATCATGTGCAAAAAAAGCATTGGGAAAAAGCATGCTTTGTGCTGCTTGCATTTGGATTTTTTTCTGCTGCATTATGACCATTTTTGCATTTAAGATTAGCATTCTCAGTTTTACTATGTTTGCTTACATGAAATGCAGATCATAATTAAATGTCAGGCTGCTTAATTGTGCCTTCATTTGTATAAATTAGAATGTTTCTATAGAAGAAGAGAAGAAATAAATGATCGTTCATTTCCCTCTCAATATTATATCCGAATTAATAGTTAAATAAGAGAAGACAAAATACTTTTTTGAGGAATCATTGTTAATTAGTATTTCACAGTCTGGAAAGGATATTTTGCCACAGAGCATGTATCACTTGCTTCACAAAGACAAAATGCTTCAATAAAGCGTCTTTCTGCCCAGGGAGTGAGGAATGAGCACTGGGTCAGCAAACCAGACTTTTCTTCATCCTGCTTGTTCTGGGTAATCGTTTGGAGCCAGCACTGAGAAGCATTGTGGGCTTTTCAGGTGGGGCTTTAGTAGAATTAAAGCAGCTGAATCCTGAAGGACTAATACAATAAATTCTTCTACTTGGACTTGAGGCACCTGAATTGATGGAATTAATTTCATGCTAAGTCTTACCAGGTTTTGGAAACCAGGGAGTCTTATGCTCTGGTGAGGACCCTTAGGAATACACTGCAGACTGGATTAAATAATGGGATGGTTACCACACTGTCTTCCCAGAAGGAGGAGGCCTGCCTATGGGTATTTTGCTCCTCAAAAGAGTGCAAAGCTCCAGTCAAACTCTGCTAGGGACAGGGTTGCAGGGAAAGGAAGGTTGTTCTGTATGTCCTCCTTTGAAATTTTGCCAGTGGAAATGATGACTTATTCCTTGCCAAAGGGCAGGGAAAGAGAAGTTAGGACAACATAGAGCTTTGTATGCTGAGGACTGAGTTGATGCTTTGTTTCTTCTTTCTGATGTTACGATGGGAAAATACTTGTCTAAAGTACATGAGCAGCCTTGGCAGCCAGGACCAGACTTTGACACCCAGGGCACTGGGCCATGGTAAAAATATTTAATGGTTTTGCATACAGTGGCAGATCTGCTAAAGGATGTGTGGGAGAGATGCCTCCAACCTGAGTGCAATGACCTAGAAGATGGTTAGGGCTTTCCTTAGAAGGAGGGTACAAACTTTCTTGATGGAGAAAAAGTGAAATAATTCTTTCAACTGCTGGGCAAGATAAAAATATTCACTCAATAGTCACTGAGCTCTAGCTGACATCTCCTTTAATTATTTCTTTGTTATTGTCACTGTCACAATTCCGGATATTCTGGCTATCCTCAGAAATCACCAGTCCCTTTTTAACCCAACCTGCATGTTATCTGAGGACCAGCTGCCAACAAAAGAGAAATTTTGAGGTCCTCAGCAGATTGTTTTTTCCTTGCAGTGGGGTCTGAAATGAAAGTAGTTTATGTTTATATTAGCCACAAGAGAAGGTATTACTGACAGGTGAGGTTGGTTGTAAAGAAAGCATCAAGCTAGTAGGACAGAAGGGCCTCACAGCAGTAAGGCACGACTGGCTCAGGGTATCTGTAAAAAGCAACAAGCAGATGTCTCCTTGTGCTGCTGGGATTGTCCTATGTATAAGATGTTGCCAGGACAGGGATTTTGCTGCTAACAAAGTAGCTCATGCAGAGAAGTGCAGGCACTGCTAGCTGGGGTTCCTGGAGGGTTTTCTTGCCTTTCATGAAACTGAAAGCTAATGGGCACGTTTCATATCAAACAAGCATCCTGAAAACAGATGGTTATTTTAGATGCAAAGTAGACAAAGCAGACGTCTTTGAATATTCTTTTTGTATTAATGCTGACCTGGCTTATCTGTAACAGGGCAGGACTCATTCTGCATCACACAGGACTAATATTTTTCCAGGCTGATGTATGGCAGCAGCTTCAGAAAAGTATATGTGCCTAGGACTGTTTCATACCAGTAAGGCCTATTGGTAGAGAATGGCCCACAGCCATAGCCTTGTGTTCCCTTCCCCTTTGGAAAGGTGACCACCCACAATACATCTTGTACCATGGATGGGAATTGTGTGGGAATATACCAGATGGTCTACGCACAGGCTATGCCAGGAAGCACCACTGTTCCCAGGGACATCCTTTGACCCTGTCTATTTCAGTGAGAAAGTTAAGCTTGAAAAACAAGCTGGAGTTCTATGTCCAGTGGCAGGAAACAGAAGAAGTTGTTATTCACAGGTTAAAGAATGAAACATAAGGACTGATTCATCTTGACCCTTGAATTAAATTCACTCTCTTGGGTTTGGGGTGGGGAATATTCTCAATGACATTTTTAATTGCTGAGTTACAATTGGAACTGACTAAAGTTAACAACTATTTATACATATCTTTAAAACTCTGGCCCTACATGAAAAATGGAAATTAGTCACCATTCCTTCTCTGTATGGATTTTATATTGAAGTATCACAGTAAGGAGAACAAAAAGCTTAATCACATCCTTTCTAACATCTACTTTCCAAGAAGAGCTTAAAAGGTGAAATTCCAGGGGTGGAATGGAATGAATTGCAGTCCTCTCTACCTCTCCTAATTAACCATTTATATAAAAATCCTCGCTAATTCACTGTGTAAGTCTGGGACTTGGGAAGCAGAGGATTCATCTCCATTGTGCACTCACTGATGGTGTGTTTCTGGGCTGGTAACCCAGAAAACCATTTTTTTGGGGGGGAGTGTGTTGATATAGAGATGCCTTTGATAGCAGTGCAGTGCAATGCTGCCACCAAGGAGCAGGCTAGATATGCCACTATTTCATGCCCCCATTTGCTTTTTGGGGTAAGTCATAGTCTCATCCTAACTTTGAAAGCACTATTTAATTTCTCCACGTCTCTAATTTTTCACCTTTTAATGTCTTCTTAATTTTTTTTTAATACATGCTCTCTTTTCTAAAATAATTTGTGTGTTCTTGATGGAATCCACTCCTTTGCTGTTGCAGTTCCTACTATCAAGCAATATATTGTTACCAGTAGACCAACTGAATTATACGTTTAATAACCTATTAAGATTATTCATACTATGGTTATATTGTAAGACTTCAATCAAGGGAATGATTCCACAGTGCGAGATGCTGTATGAGCCATAGATTTTCCCTCTGTAGTTTTTAGGGACCTTAGCAAAATAAGACTTTAGCAGAAATAACAGGTAAGTTAATATTAATTTGTTGTAATTTTGTTTTTTCTTCACTTTTAACAAGAAAAACAACAGTAACAATAGTAAGAGTTACAATTGAAGAAGTTCCATGATCAAGCAGACTTGTGAATGGCAGTTTCAGTTGCTGGTCAAATTTATCTTTAATCCATCAGTTGCAGCATTCCTAATCAAACTGTTCAGAGCCTTTTTAAGCCTGTTTGACTCATCACTATTCATGAAGGTGAAATCATTTCACGTGCAAAATTAGAATGACCTACTTGATAAGTCTGTGATAAAAATGTAGCTGACTACAGCAGAGAGGCAGCACTTGCACCTGAGAGATAAGTCAGATTGAATGAGGTATTTCTTTTCCACTGGCTTGGAAGGTCAAGGAGAAGAGGCAGAATTTGGGTGTGATACACTTTTTAATAAGAAACTATATTTTCTTGACTCACTGAACACTAATACTAACTTGCAAAGAAAATGGATCACTTCTAAGGAAATATTTGTTAGTATTCAGGTTGTAGAACTTTATATAATATTTAGGATCAGATGTGTATTTTGTCACACATCTTTACTGATGAAACAATGGTATTTGACATGTTTTTGAAAAAAAATGAACATATACATTGAAATAAATCTGCAGGTTGTAAATTTATTTGGTTGTGGGGTTTTTTGTGGTTGTTTGGGGTTTTGTTTGTTTGTTTTGTTTGGTTTTGGTTTTTTAGGAAAGTCACATATAGATTTACAAATCTACACACATGGTGCTTCAGATAGGACAAAAAACTACAGCTGGTCAGAATAACTTCCTTAATATCCTTGTAAGTTTTTTGTTGATTTAGTTTGGTTTTAATCAAAATGAAAAATACTTCAGGGAATATAAAGTTTCCATTAATTTCTGTGAGGGCTTGCTTTGTTTCCTTTTTTAAGGGAGTGGAATATGCTTTCAAGGAAAATATTGTCAAAAAAGAGGATTATTTCTTTTCCTCAATAAAGTATCTCCTTATCCTGGTTTGAGAGAGAACAGAACTAATTCTGTTCAGTGATTTTACTTTTCAGTTCAATTCTTCTAACTAATTGCACTTTCCGAAGTCAGCCGCCTGTTTTCATACACAGTGTCTGCTGCTGGCAGTGATAACACCCCATGGGTAGAGTCGCTACCAAGGGTTGGTGTGCAGACCAAGGCCACTGCTGGACCTTGTGCACCACACTGGGGTTGCAGGAAAGTGAAAGGCTGCACCTGCAGGGAGGAGCGGACAGGGCAGGTGACCCCAAACTGACCAACGAGGGATTC
>JANHGN010022038.1:0-22979 GCA_024605025.1 Megaceryle maxima | reverse complement strand
GTATATATTCTATTATTATTATTATTATTCTCATTAAAGCTGTTGTAGTTTCCTTTTCTAATGGCTGAGTCTCTCTCCCCCTTATTCCCTTTCTCTTGCCCTTTGTGGAGGGAGGGGGGTTAACAGAGAGCAGCTGTTATAGGTCTAAGGGGCTGCCCTGACCCTGAACTGTGACACTCCTGGAAATTAACAATATTTATTTTATCAGTTTTGTAAATGCCCATTTCTAATAGCATTTATTTTGCTATGCATATTCTAATGCCCATTTCACCAAGCATATTTCATTTCACTCTGCCAATACTCTGAACCCACCAAAAGCCATGTGGTCGTGTAGCCATGGCAAAAGAAAGCAAATTAGCTCTGAGACACATGATCTTTCCTGTATCCCAAAGATCCTTTGAAGTTATTTCTGTACTAAAGTTTATTGACTGAAGTTTATCACATTAGCATCATGTTAAGATGCTTAAATGATTTCTGGATCTAAAATAGCCCTCAACATGCAGTACTCAATAAAACTGAGCTCCGGTTTATTCAGTCACGATTTGAATCTTTCATGGAATTAAAACTTGATTCCTGATCTCCTATTCAAAAGTCTTAAGCACAAGACCAGCTTTACACAAGTTGGCCTTGCCAACAGAAAACATGTAAACCCTTTTCAAAAATAGA
This sequence comes from Megaceryle maxima, assembly GCA_024605025.1. Taxonomy (NCBI): domain Eukaryota; kingdom Metazoa; phylum Chordata; class Aves; order Coraciiformes; family Cerylidae; genus Megaceryle; species Megaceryle maxima. The sequence goes on along the minus strand of JANHGN010022038.1, from coordinate 22,313 downwards.
AAAGACAATTGTGATGACCACAAGGTGCAGGGACTTTGCAGTGTTTGCTTGTATACCTCCTTCTTTTCTCACCTGTCTCCTGAAAATGGATGTGACTTTTCTATTAAAGCCATTTTAAATTATGTTTCTATAATATTGATTTATTTTTTTCCAGTTGTTGATCTCGATATGCTCTGGAAATGGAATAGTCCCACTTCCAGCTAATCAAGAAACTGATCTGAGGTGAAATTTGAAAATATAATTGATCAAAAATAGCCTTTTAAATTAATATATTTCAAATTTTACTACCAGAAATTTGAAAGGCAATGTACACTGAAGTCCTGTTGCTATTAATGGGAGTTGCATTTAGTCACGTGAAGTGGGAACTAGTTGTGTCCCTTTGAGCTGAGCTTCACCTTTTCCATGTCAGTTAAAAACTGAAAAGAGTTTCATATGTGGACTCCATCTGAGTTTTAAAAACTTATTCTACTCCTGGAACAGTTGGTTTTCCCATAACCAATTATCTCAGATGTGTAACCTTATCAAAAGCCTTTTGAAACTAAAAGTTGATGGCAACCCCTGTGGTTTGCATATCTCACCATAGCAGGAATAACTTCAGAAATGTGTTATCTGTTTCTCTGCTCTGTAAATTCTATCCTGATGTACCTGGAAATATGATCACTATCGGTAATAGTTTTTTAGCTTACTCCATTATAAAAGAAACAAACAAAGCACTCTGGGCTTGAAAATATGTGACAATTTCTTACACTGCTCTTTGCCTCTGCACTAACTTCTATATTGGTGTGAAGTTGTTGGGGTTTGTTTCATCTTCTGTCCACCACAGATGTTTTGGGAAGAAGCACCTGTGGTTATTTATCCAAATAAAAGTCAAAGCCTATCGGGTAACTCAGTAATGAGTGAGAAGCAGTTGCAAAAATGCAAAATGCTTCACTGGACATAAATAATAAAAGAGGAAATATAAAATGTGTTGGAGAAATAGGTAGCTATTTAGATTTTTTATTTTTAAAATATGCTCTCTAACAATTATAGTGGTCATTTTTCAGCCTGAGCAATATTTCTCTTTCTATTTTACAATGTTATTTTGACACATAACACTTTCATTCCTTCTTTCAGTCACTAGCAGCATAAAATTTTGCCCTTTCATTCACCTTCCCATCTTTGTACCTTAACTGTTTCTCTTTTCTACTGTTACCTTTCTATAAATTCATAGTGACCTTGTCAGTCCCTTTTACATTTTATTGGAATAGTTTTAATTTTTAGTACCCTCAAACTGTTCCTTTCCTGCTTTTGGATATTTGGTTTGTTACCATCTTCAATAAATGTAAATGAACCACTGGATTTTTTTATCTGACGGACTGTCTTGACATAATATTTATCCTACACTTCTTGCCTTTAAAAGGGCCATGAAAGCATTTGGCTTCCCTCCTGTCATGTTTTTTTAAATCTAGTCCAGGGGTTTGGAGGGTTATTAAATTTTAGCATCTTTCTTTGAAAGGTATTGGCCCATGAAAGATTTGGGCTGGATAAACAGTTTCTCCTAGTCATACTGGAAGTTACTGAGCACACATAGCTTGTATGTCTTCCTCATATACTTATGATTTACACGCTTGAGATGAGGAAGAATTTTCCTTTCAGATTTTTAAGGGACATGAAACACAATGTCCTGGAATTTTGTTTTTCTTACTTTCAAGAGTCAAATCTAATTTTTATAGACTTCTGGCCTTTTGCCCTAAGGGTATGAGAAATATATTCTTGCTATATGTGTAATGAAGACATCCTATCAAACATCTAGTACTTGGCTGTCAACGACCCTGAACTGCACTGCAATCCTGTGTTCAGCTGGTTATTAACTGTCTCATTCTGATATTCAGAATGATTTTTAAATGGTGCACAAGAAGAGACGGGTACAAAAAGCAGTTACCCTGCTCATAATTCTGAAACCTAAGGACTGCTAGGTGAATCAAAATGCTCTTGGTAGACTTTTAAAGGTTCTTAGGTTCCCCTAACTTGCACCAGAGAGAGTAGCTCTATATTTAGAAGCTACAGAACAAAAACATTTAATGTGCCCTTTTCATCCTTACATTTGTCCTATAAAACCCTCTTGAAAATGGAAAAGAATAGATTTCACTGGTAGATCAGAAGCCTTGGTCAAAGAGCATACTGAAACGGCTTTTCTCTTTATCAAAGTAATTATTTAGGCCACTAATTTAATATCTGAAAGTCTCAGTTCCAAGATGTTCCCAGTTACAAATATACAAGTACTATTGAGGGTAATGGGAAAGGACCTTCCACCCCCACTTAATGTGGAATGAGCTCTACTTTTAATCAGAGAGGTCTCCCAAGGACTAATTTGCTCCTGGATACTCTGCCAATCTTGGAAAGCAGCAACTAAAATCTCAGAAAAGCAGAAGAGAGTGAGAATTTCGCCAGCAAATTTGCCGGAGCCTTGATGCGAAGCCCGGAAAGCGGCTCGGCTGGTCAGGGGGCGGCGGCTCGGGAGCGGAGCAGCAGCACCAAAGCCTCGTATAAATGAAGCGTTAAGACCCCAACAGTCCCTTGGCGAAGAGAATAGCTCCTCTTCTCTGAGTCAGTGCTTCCCTGGGGAAAGGGATAGTGGCAAAAAGGGGGCGGCAAAGAGCTCTTTCGGGGGCTTTTTCGACGCCGAGAAGGCGGCTCAGCTGTGTCAGGGCCGGCAGCTCGCGGGCGGGCTGCAGGCGTGGAGTGCGCAGAGCGGCAGCACCAGCGCCTCATCTAAACGAGGCCAAAACATGCTAAGGGTCACTCGGTGAAGAGCCCAGCTCCAGCGCGGGTCAGTCCGCGCTGGGGAAGGGGATTGTGGTAAAAAGCATCAGCAAGAAGTTCTCTGTGTTTTTTCTGGATTTTTCGAAGCTGGGAAGGCGGTCTCGTTGTGTCAGGGCCGCCAGCTCGTGGTGCGGGGCCGGTGACGTGGTGTGAGTGAAGCAGCAGCACCGGCGCCTGATCTGAAACGAGCCCTAAACAGCGGACAGAGACACGCGCTGGAAGAAGCCTCAGGGAGCCCAGGGCGGGCAAGCAGCGCGTGTGCGTCCCCTGGCGGGTTTTCCAAGACGCTGGAAAAATGTATCAGCTTGGTCAAAGTCCAAGGGCCTCCACGCGACAGAAGTAGAGCATGTTCCTTTCGTCAAACAAAACGGATGTGGGAAGCCGGACAGAGCTCTCGCAGAAGGATGTGAGTGTGCAGGTGACAGGCTGCTGGGAATGCCGCAGCCTGGCACTGGTCTGTGGGGGTGGCTGTGGGGGTGGCTGGGTTGCGGTGTGAGCTGGTAGATGATCCGCACAACTGCAAGACAAGGTTGAAAGGCTGCAAGCTGAAAATGAAAGACTTAGGAGCATTAGGATGCAGAAACAGAGATGGACTGGTGGAGCCATAGTCTGCTCTCCGTGCAGCAGAAAGGGAGTGCCCAGGACAGCAGGGTGACCATGAGCCAGCAATGTGCCCTTGTGGCCAGGCAGGCCAGTGGCATCCTGGGGTGCATTAGAAGCGGTGTGGTTAGCAGGTCGAGAGAGGCTCCTCTCCCCCTCTACTTGGCTCTGGTGAGGCTGCATCTGGAATAGTGTGTCCAGTGCTGGGCCCCTCAGTTCAAGGACAGGGAACTGCTCAAAAGAGTCCAGCCCAGAGATGATTAAGAGAGTGGATCATCTCCCTGCTGAGGAAAGGCTGAGGGAGCCGGGTCTCTTTAGCTTGGAGGAGACTGAGGGGTGACCTCTGATGTTTAGAAATACGTAAAAGGTGACCGTCAGGAGGCTGGAGCAAGGCTCTGCCTAGGGACATCTGATGATAGGACAAGAGGCAATGAATGGAAGTTGGAACGGAGGAGGTTCCATGTGAACATAAGGAGACACTTTTTCACAGCAGGGGTGACAGAGCCTGGAACAGGCTGCCCAGGGAGGTTGTGGATTCTTCTCTGAAGACTTTCAAAGACCACCTAGATATGTTTCTGTGTGACCTAATCTAGGTGATCCTGCTCTGGCAGGGGTGTTGGACTCGATGATCTTTTGAAGCCCCTTCCACCCCTGAACATTCTGTGATTCTGTGATTTATTTCATCTACCTATACTCTTGCCATGCTATGAGTTGCATGAAAATCTTAGCTTTAACTTGCTCATTACCCCTCCAATTTAAATGTTTTGAAAGATCCAGTTCATCAACCTAAAATGCAATCAGCTCAGCCAGTTAAGTGAACACAACAGAGAAATCTATACTGGTTGCCATGCAAGGAAGAAACACTGAAATTGATTCATTAGACTCTGTCTTTATTTTGCTAGCCTGCTCAATCAGAAAGCATATCCTGTTGAAAATTTAAAGGACTTCCTGATAACTTAATAAATGTATGGAAGCAGTTCCTCCCTGTCAGCAGATTTAGCACTGTAGTTTTCTGTTGCCTGGGTATAAATGGCTCCTCCAAGTTCCTTGGGTGTTAGAAGAGGGTCTTGAGACATGAGATCGTTTATAACTGGTCAGCAATGATTTGAAAGAATGTCTTCTTTCAGGGAAGAAAAAAAAAAGGCAAACAAACGAGCCAAATTAATTCTGATGCAGTATATTTAGCATGAAGAGGCAACAGAAGTAAAGCCTGGGGGTGCTATGCATCATAATCTATCATGACCAAGATAACTTATATCCAGATTTCTTATGCTGCAGGAGATCAGACTAAAGACAGAAATCTCAAGTGAACAAAGGACTTCTGTTATTCCTGCTACCTTTAGTAAAAGTCTGAGCATTTCCTTACAAACTCCAGACTTGGGTCTGGAGCTGGGCATTTAGCTACCTGTATATACTCAAATGGTTCTGTTGAGTTAATGAAGTATGATTTGGTTTCAGTAATGAACACAGTGCTTTTTGTATTCAAGTTCTCTATGAATCAAACCTAAAGCTAAACGGGCATTTGAAAATAAAGATGTAGTTACTGTGTTTGATCATCACACCAGTGTCCTAACTTGGAAAAAAATATTTCCAGGAGATTATTTTGTAAAGAATAAGAACTGTCTCTTTGAATACATGAACTAGTTCTTGAGAGTCCTGTTGATTGACTGAAAAGCCTCTAGTGCATCACCTCAGGAGTTGTCTGCAACTCGGTGAAAGTGGTAGTGCAGTTACTGTGAGTTATGTACACTGGCAGCAGCGTGTGCCAGCTCTCTTCTTTGTTTCACTCAACACTCCTAGACTGTGCAAAACAGTACAGTCCTCTCAGCTGCATTAGGCAAACTTCAAATGCTTGAGTCATGGCCTCTATCTGTACTAACAATGTAATACTGACAGTAGTTGGTAATTGTTTTCTTTAGACTCCCTATAAGTAGCATATTAAATCTTCCTGCTGAGATATATGTTTGGCGTTTTTTGTTGTTTAGGCTTTTGTTTGGTTTTGGGTTTTAATTTTTTAAATTATTGTAATGTAATTGGTGAGCTTTGTATGATGATTCCTTCTGAGGCTTTCTCCTACAGCCATTACCCATTCAGCACAGTCAGTGCTGAGATTTGGCTCATGCTTCCATGGAGGATTCTGTATATAGATGTCCACGTATGAGTGATATGTCTAAATTCCCATTACAGTGTGCAAAGATCTAGTTTGTTGATTAAGAAGGATGGATTTGACACCCTCCTCCCTCCCCCCCTTTCTTTTTTCCTCCCCTAAACAGAGGCATTTAGTGCCATTGAAACTATCACAGCCCATCCAGGGCATCCACTTAGCTGACAGATACAGGTTTTCTGGGAGACTTGCAACCAGGAGTGATAACCTGTCCTTATGAACCTTGATCAAGCCTTGCTATTTAATTCAGGACAGAGTGAGTTTCTATGCACTGTTCAGACACTTACAGGTAGATACCTACACTTAAGGGCCTATAACTGGAGCTGAACCCCATCCTAGCTCTACAGTAAAGGCATCAAAAAGGTGTATCTTTAAGGAGGATTCTGTGTTTCCTTGGAAAGAAGACAAGTTTTCTTACATAATCCTGTAGTTGTAATGTCCAAGTGCTTTACAACCACACAAAGATTTATTTTTTTTTTCCCAAGAATGTGGGAAGAATTTTTACATGCCTGTTACAGTGAAACAGCTGAGTTGAAGAGTTCTCTGAAAATAGAGATGTGCTGAATTCAGTGGGATTTGCTTTATTTGATTATAAGGCTTCACCTTTCTTGAGCCTATGGCCTCCAAATATTCTTTGTATGTACCTATAGCAGTGAACAGGGAAATTGAAATTTTTGACTTAGCTCAGGGATATGTGTTGTTTGGCTTCGGGCCAATACTTTCCAAAAAGATTGTCTCAAGTATGAACCTGTTTGATAAACATTTGCTCCTTTCCCAAAGTACTTCAATCCATTTTTATGTTAAAGGTGAATTCTGTTTCAGAACTGCAGAAGTAAAGCTATTGCTTTAAACATCATAAAGCACCTGGTTAAGCACAAACCACTCATCATTAAGATTTGGTAGCATTCTGCATGTGCATATCATCTGAAAAACAAAATTGGAATTGAACAAAGCAAGCAAACAAACAACAAAAAAGCAGATGAAAAACTGAGGTGTAGGTTTCAGCAATTTAAGTCTCGTTCATCTTCAAACAGACTTAATGTGCTGTATTACAATCCAGCCAAATTACATTCAGATCTGCCATGAAAACAAATTGAGGTGCACAATGGGCTTAATTATGCTTTAGAAAATAGGAGCATCACCAATAGCAGAAGGGGGCACTAGAAACTAGCTCTTTTATTTTCTGAACCTGTTCCTTCTTTTGCAATCACCTTAGCATTTATAATATGTATTAAAATAATAATAATAATAAAACATGTACATAGTATCATTTACTAGCTAGTTGCCCTTCCACCCTTTCTCAGGGTCTTAGTGGATATACTGTGATGTTCAAGTTTAGAGAAGCTAGAGTATCTGAAGACTGGATGCACAAGAGATGGCCACTTCAGCAGGCCCAGCAGGGGTAATTGAACCCTACAGCAGTTTCCTTTTACAAAATCATGAGTGTGCTTGCCTTAAGTGATGCAGAGACAAAGTATTACTTGTCAAAGAAAGTATTAGTTGTTAACTCTTTAAAGGACTAAAAGCATTTGGAGCAAAGTGCTAAACTAACATAAGGGCTGAAAGTTGGAGCATTACTTGTACCTTTTTGGAACTTCCCTTCAAAGAACCCTGAAAGTTCTCTAGGTGAAAAGAGTCACCATCTCCTTGTCTTTCCCATGGTAACTAGATCTTTTTTATTTCTTATATTCAGATAGTTTTAATGAAGAACTTTGACTATTCTATGACCTTGGTGATTTTAGTTTTCCTTTGACTGCAGGCATCATCTTAGGAAAAGAAAACCTTTAAAGAAAAGAGGCATCTAGAAAGCAGTGGGTAGCCTGTTATCCTAGCTGATTTAGACATAAAGCTGTGCGGAATTTTTTTCTCCTGGTAATTATTTAAGTTTCTTTGACTTCCCTAATTTTTGGCCTTCTGATTCATCATCATTCAAACACAACTGGTAACTATTAGAATCATAGTAGGCTGTGTAACCTTAAAAACCTACTCTGTGCAGTATCTTCTCTCAATTTTTGTTTGTTCCTAGTTTTATTTGTCCCAAGATTCTGTCCCTTTCTTCAAGAAGCCATAGATATTTCCATAGGCCAACAGGTTGGGTTTTTTTCCAGAAATACTTTCCACTTACTTTTCCCCCTCATCTATTAGCCAGTGAGGAACAATCCCCATCCAACAAAGCAACATATAAGCTAAATTTCATCTTTTTTATCTATCTCAAATTTTCCATTATTCAATTTCAAGCTATTGTGCTTTTCTTTTGAAGAGACATACAGAAATCTTTCCTCTCCCAAGTGTCCTGAAATGTAATAAGAAAGAGAAGGAAATATGCTTTAAAAATTTATATTGAGAGGTTATAGTGGATGACATTGCAATTAGAGGTTAAGAAAATGCTAAAGGCATGTTGTCCTTTTAATGGAGGTTCCAATTCAGATCTTTTTCTTCTCCTTTGGTAGGAGCAGGTATACTGGGACTCTGAAATGGATGCATGCAGGATCTGCTAAATGTGTTTCTAATTGTCTGAGTTTAATAATTGATAATATAGACATAGCTTGCAAAATTTTCTTTCACATAAAAGATAATTGTGCCTGAGTATAGTCTGAAATTAAATGTGTTAAGTGCTCCGGGGACTTGGATGTACGTGCTAGGAAAGATCATTCCTCTTGATCAGCGTAAGTTAGAATGTGTAAGTACTTTTCTTTATTTGTATTGTAGTGGCATTCAAAGAGCTAAAGCAGGGCTGATGAGCCATGATGACAGGTGATGTCTATTCTCTTCCCCATAAGGAGGCAGTAAAAGCTGTTGCCTACCTTCATTCTTCTTATCCTTTTCTCCCTGTCTGAAATCTCAAACCAGGACCTCTGGCCTTCCAGGCTGCTCCAAAGGTGATCTGTCTTTTGTGCAGATCTCTCTTTTATCCTCTTTCTTTCAGTCTCCTGAACCTCAGGGCAGGGAAGAAGAGGCAGAAACAACAGCTTCAGGTTTCTCCTATTTTCACTCCAGTACTGTTTGGATGAAGAGGAAGGATTTTTCAAGGACTGAGAGGAGCAAAGGGTACAGGGGATGTGAGGGATGTCTTAGAAGGATGTAAGATCCTAAAAAAACTGGAGAAAACAGAAACTGTGAAAAGGCAGCAAGGGAGATGACATGAAAGCTGCTTGTTGGGAGAATCTTCCAGGAAACAGACAGGCCAGAATGCATCAGAAAGAAGAGAGAAATTTATGCTGAAATATGATGGATGAGCAAGATGAGAGTGGGCGAGAGAAGGAAAGGAAGAAGGGACAACTGTGGGCTTGTAAAATTCATAGTCTGTGTTTAAAACACTTGTGTAATCATGGCAACAAATTGGTCAGAATCTTTATAGAAAAAGAGCTGAAACTCATGAGCCAGGAAGAGTCTAGAAAATGGATGGAAGAAAAAGGCTGTAGGATACCACAAATCCCATTTTTGGGGGGGTTAGATTTCCAGAAGAAGGCTTAAGTATGCAAAATAAATGGCAAACAGGCAGCAGTAATTTTAGCAAAAAGAATCTGTGTTTATAGAGATTAATGTTAGGCCTAAATAGAAATCCATCAACATCCAGAACAGTATTGGCTGCAGAGGGCTTTGGATTAGGGTTCAATGGACTTTATCTGTTGAGAAGCCTGATGGTATTCTTTTTGAAAGGAATGGTGGGTGTTTATTATTGAGTAGTGGTTTGGTTTAGCAAGCAAAACCTACCCTGATCTTATGAAGTTCTTCTTGTGACTGAGACAGAAAAAAGGAGCTTTCACAACACTGTCAGCAGTGAAGTCTCCACAGTTCATCCGGAGTATTCCTTCTGCCTGGTTCAAGAGATGGGTTGGGTTCTGGTTTTCTTTTGTGATGCTCTTATATATTAGCCTAAATCTGTGGCTTTCTCACCGAATGCTTTTGTGTTTGAAACCACAAACTTTTGTCTCTCATTCTAAGGCATAACAGTCTTTAATGTGTGTGGTCAGGTGCCTGCAATTGCTTTCTTTAGAAAAGAGAGAATCACCACTCCAGAAATGTAGACATGAATCCTATATACAAGAATAACTCTGGATAAAAATGACTCCTGTTTTGTATTTCTGAACTAAAACTGGTGTAATATAAAGATTTCTCTCTCCACTTTTGCTGCCTTCCAAGCAAATTCAAGTAAGTCAGTGAAGTGCAGGAAGCTGCATACCAAATAAATAATAACAATAATAATCTGTAATTTCAATCATAGGCAAAAGCTTGTAATGAAATTAAGAAATTAAAATGAAATTCACAAGGGTTAATTAAGACAAAATTAACTCGAGGAAAGCATTTTTCTAGTGATGAGCAAATCTATGTGCAATTCCATCAATGTAATAAAGGACTTTGGTAACCACATAGATTCTGATAGTGAAGATAAATGGCAGCAGTGCACAAGATGATCTGAAAAGCTGGATAAAAAAAAAAATCACTGCCATATTAGAGCAGAAATAATTGATATTTGAATTGATTAATTAATGACAAAGTGGTAGCCATTAAAGCAAATCTAGAAAGAAACAGTGCTAGAAATGTTTATTATAGTAAAGATACAGTCATAAATAGTTTGTAAGGACTTAATTCCAGGAGACTTCTAGAGGTCTGTAAGTTTGTGATAACCCGTATTTACACTCATGTGGTCTCTAATTATTAGGCCTTTGGGTCAGCACATGCATTATTAACACATACCAAAGAAATTGCTATTATGAATCCTTTATATATTAGCTACTTAAGTCTGCTTTGTGGGGTAAAGTGAAAGCCCAAATACATTTAAAAGTTTATTCAGTGATAGATGGAAATAGAGAGTTAGTAAGGCCCTGAAGAGCTATGAAAAGAAACAAAACACTCTGCTGTTGACTAAATATTAAATATTTTAATATTTATTTACTTTTACTAAACAATAAATATTTTGAGCTGAATCAAGCCCTGCAGCCACACCTGCATGGCCTTGACTGACAACATTATGTATTCTAAAGTGTCAATAATCAAAGAAATCATTGATTTTTTGTGGAGGGTGCTACCCTCACTCTGTATTGGTGATCCTAATTAAAGATATGTTCAATGAACTTAATGACCCTGTGAAGTTGTTTATAGGGTTCATCATGCTCTAGCTGTATCCAATAACCTGTCACCTGGACAGGGGTATAAAAACTCCATTCAGCTGCTCTGCTGAGTGCTGCAAGGCACTGATGGATTTATATGAGTGTAGTGAACCATCTGCAAAGTGGACAGAGCAAGACAGGGGTCTACAATTCCTGTCTGATTGGTTTGATAATACCCCTGTTTTGTTAGACATTCTAACACCACCTATGAACTGGGTTACATCTGTAAGATGGATTTATCAGAGGCTGTATCTCTTACTGTCCTCTGGCTCTATTACAACATTTTTCAAAGTCATAAAACTGAATTGGTGCTTTTTGGCACTAAGGCAAGACCCTTAGGTGGGAAGGAAAAAAAAAAAAAACCACCAACAAAAAAACCCTGTAAGATAATAATAAGTCATGTGCAAACAACTCTTTCTTTTGTTCAGAGATGGTGTTTAGTAATGAAATTTTTCTAGGTTCACTCAGATTTCAGCAGGGCATAGGAGTCTTATTAAAAGCAATAGTTAGCTTTTGCTCCTCTCACTGAATGCTCTTAACTTCAATGAGCTTCAGTTCAGTCCAATTAGTCAGTGCAATTTAGCTTGTTCAATGCAAATCACTGGGTTTTAATTGAGTCCAGTTAGGCACAAATCAATACAAGTCAATTCAAACTAATTATCTTCTATACAAATCAATAGAATTCAATTAAAATCAATGAGGGTCTTAGTCTATGAGTGACCTGCTCCCCCTCTTCCATTGTTATAAAAGGAACCCACACATTGTTCAATGTGGTGACTCTTGGCAAATATCTGCCCCTTAGTGAGGGAATATTAATCATTAGAGAAATTATGGAGGAAGAGAGATGTAACTGGCTTATCCTTTTCACATTTCTGACTCTTCTGTAGTAAATTCTCTGCAGTGAAATCTCCGCTTTCACATTATGCAAATGGTTGAATATATGTGCAGTCACAAAAAATAAAAGTTGGTGAATATTTTTACTCTCATTCATATTGTTTAATTTTATCCTGGAAATTTCTTTTTATTTTTACAATTTTTTCAAGTTTCTTCAAAGTTCTGAAAATGTGACCTGAAGTTTGTTGTTAGCTGTGTTTAACTATTGTAGCTTAACTGACAGCAGCCTTCTTGCTGGTGTTAATCTATAGAGTAAGAAGTCTTCCTGTAAAGGCCTTATTACATGTTTTTATAATGCATACTACAAAGAAAGCCTGGCTGTAAGTAGGGGCAAGGATATACCCAATCATAGAATCACAGAGCCATTGAGGTTTTGTAGTGGTTATGGTAGGGATAGGGTTTAATATTCTGCATAGCAGCTCATATGGTGCCCTGTCTTGGATCCATGACCAGAACAATACTGAAAACAATAATGTTCTAGGTTTTGCTGAGCAGTGTTTGCACAGCATCAGGACCTCCTGGTTCTCAATTCTTCTCCCCCAGTGAATAGATTAAAGGTGCACAGTAGGTTGGGTGGTGACACAGCTGCTATAGCTGACCCCAACTGACCAAAGAGATGTCCTGTACCAAATGACATTTTCCTCAGCAATAAAAGTAGAGGAGAGGGATGGACGGACATTTGGCATTTGTCTTCCCAAGTAACTGTTACACATAGAATCATCAAGGTTGGAAAAGACCTTTAGGATCATTGAGTCCAGCACTTAACTCTGTCCACAATTAAGCTGTATCCTCAAGCATCCCATCTAGACTGCTTTTAAACACATCCAGGGATGGTGACTCAACCACCTCCCTGGTCAGCCTGTTCCAATGCCTTGACAACCCTTTCAGTGAAAAAAGTTTTCCTAATGTCTCGTTCAAACCTCCCCTGATGCAGCTTGAGGACATTCCCTCTTGTTCTGTCACTAGTGAGAAGAGACCAGAGCCTGCCTTTCTACAACGTCCTTTCAGGTAGTTGTAGAGAGGGAGAAGGTCTTCTCTCAGCCTTCTTCAGACTAAATAGCCCCTGTTCCCTCACCTGCTTCTTGTAAGACCTGTTCTCCAGGCCTTTCACCAGCTTGGTTGCTCTTCTCTGAACTCATTCCAGCACCTTGATGTCTGTCTTGTAGTGAGGGGCCTAAAACTGATCCCAGTGCTCAAGGTGTGGCCTTACCAATGCTGAGTGGAGAGAGACAGTCACCTCTGTGGTCCTGCTGGCCACACATGACAAAGCTCTGCTTTCCTCAAAATGGGTGAACACCTACTTGCCAATAAGAAATAATGAATCATTTCTTATTTTGCTTTGCTTGTACACACAGCTTTTGCTTTACCTGTTAAACTATCTTTATCTCCAGCCATGAGTTTTCACACTTTTACCTTCCTGATTCTCTCCCTCATCACATTGTGGTTGGCTGTGTGGTGCTTAGCTACGGGGTGGAGTTAAATCACCACAGTTTTGAAGAAATCTCTTTAGATCATCTAGCGGATGAGCTAGACTAGAGGTCCCTTCAAAAACGGTGAGCCATCCAGCAGATGAGCTACAACAGGTTATCCAGGACTTTGTCAGGTTGAGTTTTAAAAATTTCCAAGGGCAGAGATCACACAGCTTCTCTGCACGACCTCTTCCAGTGTTTTGAGCATGCTTACAGTTCAAGCTGGTGTTTGGTGTTGGTTTTCTTTTTTGTGTGTGTGTGTTCAGATGGAATTAAATATGTTTCTACTTGTGCCCCATTACATCTTGTTCTGTCAGGGGGCACTAGTGGGAAGAGTCTGTCTACTCTTCATTCCTTCTCTTCAGGTATTTATATACAAGGATCCACCTGAACCTTCTCCAAGCTGAACAGTCACAGCTATTTCAGCCTCTTCTCATATGAATAATTCAGATAAATAACAAGAAAAACTTATGTAGCAAAACTTTTTTTCTACACTTACTGAATGAAAATGAACCACATTTCTGACTTGTGTTTTTGAATCCAAAGTTGTCCTTTCATAGTAACATCCAATACTCATTAAAGACCCATTTTCTTAGGAAAATAGAAAGCAGGTAACAAAGACATTTCATGCAGGTTTCCCTTACAGCTTATTAAACATCCTTTGTATTTAGGATATGCCTACATCTGCAAGTCTGACAGAAAGCACTGGAATAAAGAGATACTACCTTGATTAAAAAAATGTGTCACATTTGGTTTTTGTCTAATATTCATGATGAATATCCATAACACTTGTATTTTTAAAGAGGAAATCACACATTTTATTCTGAGTGATAAAAATGTATGTCCTAGGCAGTTTTAAAAGCTTGGAAATAGAGAAAATTTTAATATCGACCTCAACTTACAGATTTAGGATGGTAAATTGCTTCATTTTGGGCAGCTTAACCAAAAGGCTGGTTTATTTTATTTACCTTAGGTATTCCATGCAATCAACATTTAGCAAACACTAAGAATACCACAGATGTGAGAGAGATGTCTGGCACATACTAATTCAATCAGCCTTATTCATAATGAGAGAAGTTGTCCTGGCAGCATGGAATTGAAACAAGTTTGGAGTGCAGATACCTGTCATAATACTTGATAGTGATTACAAAATAAAATTTAAAAACCCCAAACTTAACAAATCTATATATCATGAAAGCAAAAAAATTACCTTTTTTTTTTTAAAGGAAATAGCTTCAAGAGTGGGAACATACAGCTGGCTGGCTTCTTATAGAATAGCAGAATGAGGATGAGTATTTTAAAAACTTCAGTTGAGATTTCATCTTCATTTAAGCTTTCCAGTGGAATCTGAAAAATGGAGCTGAAGCTGCAGTTCTACGTTTGTGGAGTGGCTTTCGTGCAGAGTCAAATTGTAGTATGGGAACAAGCTACTTACGTTAACACATTAGAAAAGAGATAATTAAAGGTTGGACCATGACCTAAATGGCTCCCAAGCTTGAAATAAATTAAGATGTTTTTTGGTTTACTGAAAGCGGAGTTACAAGCAGAAGTGAGATGGAAATTTCTGCCCTAAAGCCTCACTAAAAACAGTAAAACTGTTTTCCCCTGCCCACCTGCATATCTCCAATTTCAAATAAAATAACTGTGTTTTCCATTATATAACTTCTTTGTACCAGATTGTTCTTGCTCATGCTGAGTAGGAACTATTTAAATGTCTCTACTGATGTCAGTAGCTTTATATGAGATTAAAATGCCACCTGACTTCCTGCGGGTATCATGTTATAACCTACCTGTGCACATTTAAAAATAGAGTTCAATTTATTATGATTCCAAGACCTGTTAGGAAAATTTTTTTTTTTTTTTTTTTTTTTTTTTTTTTTTATTTCTACTGGGGAGACATTTATTAAGAAAGGGAAAGAAGTGATAGAGGTTTTGTTAATGTTAAATGACTTCAGTGTTCCATCGTCTCAAGTGCAGTCGTGGTTTAGAAGAGTCTATTACCAATTTGTGATGTTTCTTTTAAGGTGGTTGCTCAAATGCACAGACCAGTGGAGCTAAACTAATGTGGAAGGCAATATTGCTTCTAAATATTTCTTACATTGATGTCTAGATTGGGGAAAAAAGAAAAGAAACCCACAGATTATACATGACTATATTATTAAAGAATGGTCATAAATCTGTAAGGAAGAGAGCTGAAGGAACAGAATAACAAAATCAGATTAATGTTTTATTGAAATGCCACAAAAGCTCATTAAATATATAATAATTTTATACTGTATACAAGGGGTTAGAAAAAGATTGTTACTAGATCTATAAGAAAAAGTCCACTTGTTTTGTTCTAGGTATGACATTATGGGATTTATTTCAGTGTCAAAATAAATAATAACCTAGGAGTGCAGGTGATTTGGACCAAAGAGGTGTGTGACTTGGTACCTTGTATATAGACAGGCATCCAGTGGTTTGCTGCTGAGGAACTTCCTGAGTAAGAATTGGTACCTTGCTGCTTCATCATTCTCATGGATTTCTCCTCCATGACTTTTTGACCAGCACTTTGTAGTCAAACAGGTTCTTTCAGATTCTGCAGGAAACCAGTAAGAAGGCAGTTCTCATGACAACTAGCTCCAATTACTCATGTTTCCCCAGAGCAGGCCTATGAGATAAGTGTGGGGTATCTGCTGCCTTCTGCACATCCCTATAAACATTTTTTGTCATCTTTAATGACTGTTTCATTCCATTGCTCAATTCCTCTACTTCTTACTAAATTTTCAAGATATTAATTCTTCTTATACTCACCAGTTCATTTTCTTCTGATGTTTTTCATATGTCTAATCAATCTTTTATGCTGTATAACACATTTTGATTCCTTGTGTTTCTCCTTTTACCCTCTGTTATTTGGCATTTCTAATTACTTGACTAGTGAACGAAAATGGTATTTGGAAAGAAAACCAACCAACTTCTCATTACTGGAGATGTTAAAGGGAAAATGTATACAAAAACTGACCTAGACTTTCTGACCATTTGAATAACCTGTAAACAGTGGATTTTATTTTCTTTATCTAGGGGGAAAAAAAAGAAGAAAAAAAAAAAAGACAATTATAGCATGTATAAAGAAACTAACTGAAAAACAGTGTTTGTGGGATTGAATCCTGTACAGCTTTTGTCACTGGTATTGCTGCTGCCAGAAATTTGCCTTAACTTTAAGAGGACGCATGTGGGTAATCTTGAAAGGGTAGAAGGTACTGTTAAAACAGAAGGAAGTGAAGGACGAGGGAACTTTTAAGATCTCATTCTTCATGATTACCACCAAACACCCTCTAAAGTGTTCTGCTATTAGTTTCCAAAATATGTCTTCTGCATTGTCTCGTAGTCTAATGTCTTTTTAGGTATAAGAGTGAGTCTGCTGGCAATTTAGATAAGGGTTGAAAGGGTCTGAAGTATGTGAGAGTTAAGTTCATAGCATTTGTTTGGAAGGCTAGTAGCTAAGTGGTAGTAGGAAACATTGGCACTTACTCTTAGAAAGAGTTTTCCCTCTGTTCCCTGTTTCTTGAAGGAATGGAAACCTTTAAAGCCCAAGATCCTGAGGAATGGAAGTAACTTACTAAAAAAGTGAAAGGTTGCAATATTTAGAATTGATAGAGGCTTCAAAAAGAAGGATTTGGTTTAAGATCGAAGGATTATGGATGGAGCAAATCCACATGTGCTGATGGCTTAAATCCTATTTCACTTTTTTTCCTCATATCATTTTTTATTATTAATAGTAATAATGTTTCTGCCTAAAGTCTTAATCCTTCTTTAAAGGATGATCTAATTTCTCTAATGAATACATGGAGGGAATAAGGAAAATTTGGCTGAGATGAGTCTAAATATTTTTTTTCTGGAGCTAGGGTATGAGACTCAGTTCACATACAGTGTTGCAAAGTTAGCTCCCTGGCCACTTTCTGAACCCAAATTACCGCTAGGTCCTCATGAGCTATATAGATCTTTGTACCACCAGTCCCAGTTTCTTTCTCATTCTGTTTACCGCTGGATGTATACTCAAGGGTACGAGGTACAAAGTATGGATGACACAAAGCCAGAATCTCCTTAGTTAACTCATTTGGCTTCTTCCCCAGTCTTTTTTTGACATTTCAGTGGAACAAATGGGATGTTCTGGACTGCATATCAATCCACAGAAGATTTCCAAGCATTTGTTTGAATTCTCTTTTTGGCAAACATTGCTACAAATAGGGCTTGGGGATATAAATGGTGTCTGGTAAAACCAGCTGTATTTTGTTAGGGTCACCTCCAGTGGTGGTAATTGAGCCAGCTCCATTTAATAGCTGTTTAATTTTCTTCCCCTTCAGTGTCACATTGAATCAAAAGTTCTCATTTTTATTTTCTTTATGCTTTATTTCAAAGCTAAATGGGCTGTACATATTACTGGTCTTAATCCTTCATGCAACTAGTGCAAATTGACATTTTCCACATCCCAGGGTAAGACAAAGATTAATTAAAACCTCATGCTGGCCTATTATCCTCCTTATTAATTTTGTTTCTCATTCCCATGAATTTTAGACTAACTTAAAAATTATTCCTTTTCCAAATATGAATAAATCCGAGCATCAGACTCTCAAAAAATACCCCCTCAGGAGACACCCATGCATCAGTAATACGCATGTCCAAGTGATGATAGGAGATTTCCCAAGACATCAAGTTCTCTAACAAATCCCAGGCCACTTTTGCAGAGTTCAGATAAATAAAGATGAATGCTCAAACTTCTAATTGCTCATCCAATTAAAGACTGTAAGTCATAGTCATATCCATCTTAAAGGATTACCAGGAAGAAAAAAGCAGTGGAGTTGTGGTGAAAGCTAAATGGGAAATCAATCTTTAGAGTCTTTGGTTTTGATATATTACAGTTTCTACTTATAGAAAATATAAAATATTAGTTATTTGTGTGTGTGCTTTTCTGTGACTCTTCTATTAGTGACCAAACAGATCCAATATAAACAGTTAATTTGGAATGAGGGCTTGGACAGTAAGGGTCCTCTCCCTTCAGGAGAATTGAGGAAGTAGAAAAGGATGATGAAGAAATTCAGCTGTTGCTGTCTTGTTCTTTAACGACATTCAGAAAGGTCATAACTCTGAGGACAATAACTTTTGCTTTGGTAGTTGTTGTTTTTAGATACTCAGTGAAATTAGGTACCTCAGTAAGAACAGGGAAAAAAAGCAGCATTAAAAAAGATGCATGAACCACAGTATTTTGAAGGTTGAATTGTAAATATATTCATTTCAAAATTGCTAGAACTTCGAAGGCTTTCATACAAAATTTATTGTCCTTATGCTTTCCTTTAAGCATCTGACTATTACACAAATCTTTACTTTTAGTGTTTATAGCATTTTGTGTACTTTTAAGTGCTCAGGAAACATCTAGTGACAGCATCCAGCCACCTTCCAGATCCCATCAGATAAATTCCCTGCTTAGAGATGTGGGAATGTCTCCATTCCTGATTAGGGGGCATTCCAACAAGGCCTGTGCCTCAGAGTGTGGGACCTTCACTTCTCTAGTAACCATGGGTAGATGGAGGAAATACAAGTTGCGGGCACTGATAATGATGTCGGAGACCTGTAAGGGCGCAGGTTCTTTTCTGCCTCTTGTAACTTGTCACAGAAGTAGAATTAACCCCACACAGACATTCCTAGTGTGTCCAGTCACAGGAGGCAATGACAGGCCTATTATTCCCCACGAGGGATCCAGCACACACTTCTAAAAATCCAGAAGCAGCTCCATTAGTTCTGTTCTTTTTACTTTTTAAAAGATACTTTTATTCATTCACAGACTTGTCCTTTCCCATGCTTATTGTCTTACTGTATTAGTCTTTTGCTTGTCTGAATTGTCATCTAGCAGCATTACCATATTATGCTGTTATTAAAAGCTAAAAAATGTTATAATTAGTTTAGAACAGAGAACAGAAAATGTAATTCTGATTGTGCTTTCATTACATCTGTTGTAAAACTATGTGCTGAACTGGATTGACTAATATAATTATACAAGATTTACTGCTATGTAATTATACCCTCCTGACAAAAGTCAATTCATACATCAATTTGTAGTGTTTGAATAACTGTTTCAAAATAAATTATTCTATTAAAAAACCTTTATAATCACAAAGTCAGTAGTAGGAAATAGTTTTATAAATTATTTCATACCCTTAAATGTATTTTCTACACCTTCCCAATGTATAAACTATTTTCTTGTTTCCATTCTGACTAGTCTACAGATAGGGAACACACAACTTACTTCATCTCACAGGGCCAGCCAAACCTTTTTTCTTGTTTTGATTTTATTCTGTTCTTCACACCACATCATCACTATACTACTGGGGTCTTTTCTAGGAATTAACAAAGCACTGTCATTAGGTATGGATTCCCTTTTCCATTTTTTTTCTAAAACATGATTTTTTGGGGGGTTAATTTGTATTAATAAATACCTGTATTAATGTTTTTTGCTTATGCAGTATATGATCCAATAACTCATTTTCCACCTGGAACAGAAAACTGCAGTCTTAACGGTCTACTGGTAGAGCCTGGGGAACTGGTATAACTCCATGTCCTGCATGCTCTGGCATTTGGTTCCACCCATATGCAACTGGAGCATGTGTAGGATCACAGGTTCTTTTCTTGTCCTTGGACATGGGAATTCTTTAACAAATTAGTTGGAAAGTAGATGCTGCTGGAAAATCTATTGTCTTTCTGTGAAGCTTGGTAGGAACTTGCGTGCCAAAGGGGAAATAGATGAAATTGAATGAATAAAAATACATACTGCGTTGGGAACATTAGAAGGGGCAAACATGTAGCTACAGGAAAAAACTCACCAAAAAGACCCCAAAACAGAAACCAAAGCCACAAAACTCCAATAGATTTTTTTTTTTTTTAATGCATGTCACCTTTCTGTATTCTACTTTTCTCCTTTTTTTTTTTTTTAATTTCTTAGAGAAACTGTTTTTCTTGTTTATGTCTTTGTAGCTAGTCTCTTACCTTTGTAATATTTACTCATCCATATAAAATTTTAGAAATTACTCTAAAGAACAGAGCAGCAATGTCACTTGGGTGACGCTGCTTTGAATAAAAATGGGTTGGCAAAGAACAACATTGGTAAAATTAAAAGCACTGCTATTAATCAGCTGACCTGGCTGTTATTAACTCCAAGTCACTTGTGAACTGGATAATCTAAGCAATTATTAAAGCATGAATGTGAATTTAGCTAATACCCTCGTCCTCCACATCATTATCTTAGGCATAATCACCCTTTGGTCCTTGAATGTCTTTTTCATCTGAGTGCTGAAACTCTCAGCATGCTGTTTTCTTTAATGACTGCAAGACAAGGCAAAATTCATAGCTAACATGGATCCTGTATCTGCCAGCATTCCTCTTGCATTTGGAGATTTGCTCTATCACTCATTAAAAAAGGCATTTTATGGTAACAATTTTGCACTGAAATATTTTAGTTTTAAGACTAGACTTGTAAATGCCTCACATCATGTGGAAAAAGAAGCCTTTGCAAAGACAGATTTATTCCATTGGGTAAGCTGTAGAAGACAGGTTAGATAAACTGCCCTCTTCCAGTGCCTGTCTCTCTTCACTGGCTGTAGAAGTCTCCATGAGTAGCTAAGGCTTGATATCTGTGCTGGTATGTTGAATCACATCCCAGCTTGCAGAGTGGGCTGAGTGAAGAGGTGAACGTCTTCTCATGCCTGACAGTGATCTATTGTGCAAGCCAAACAAGGCACTCTTTGCAGTCCTCTCTCCTCTGTTCCTAGGACCTTAGTTTGTGAGTTTTTCATGGCAGTGACTCTTCAGCTGTGTATTAGTTACTTTTATCACAACAAGAAAAATATATGTTGCAGAATTCAGGCTAATGATTTGGTTTTAAGATTCAGTTCTAGGATTGCTTATCCATCCTCAAATCCTACAGGGTAAGAAAAAAAAAACAACTTTTCATACACGCATACATCAATGTACCAGGTGCTTGCTTGCTTGTTACTGTTTTCATTATCCTGTCAATGCAGTGGTTGTGACTGGAGACCTTGTGCGTGACAGAGAAGCTATATCCCTTTTAAATTTAGTAGTAGGAATTAACCAATGTGGATGCATTCCCATGTTGATCTAATTAAAAAAAAAAAAAAAAGGGGGGGGGGGAACCTCACTTTTATACTTCTTGAGCTAATAATAATAGCAACAATTACTTGAGGCAACCTATAAAATCTGTTAGTGTTATCAGTATCCCTTTTTCTGAAGTGTAAAGAAATAATCTCAACATAACCGATAAAGTCAGAAAACAAAAAACCCCAACAGTTGGAATGTGTGGTTTATCTGAGAAGACAGGACATGGTTTAGTGGTCCTGATAATGTTTAGTAGATGTTTGGACTTGACGATCTTGAAGGTAATTTCCAACCTTAATGATTCTCTGATTGTATGAATCTATCTAGATTCATGAGTGTAGGTGGCTAGAAATGCTTGAAATGTTTCTGGTCACAAACTATAGAAATCTTGTAATATACAGTTATTCCTCACTTCATACTCAATTTAAATATAGTGTAGAAAATGAGGTAGAAAGTCTGCTGCCAGGATATCATGCTCCATGTTGAATTAAATAGCTTTTAGACTACCTTATAAAGAGAGATCGTCTCTTTGTTTTCTTGATTGCAATCTCATTCTTTGATTCTTGCATGGTATAGTACTATTTCATCTAAGTTGACTCCCAAGAAAATGGTAATCAATGTTCTCAATGAGATATATCTATTTTTAAAAGAGTTTATTCTAGCAGAATGAAACCCATTTTTGTGTTGTTAATTTTCCTTGGGATTTATTGATCCTTGCTCAAATATCACTTGAGAAAAACAATTAAGTTTCAGACATTTGCCATTGTTTTGGATTTTATAGCTACTTATACCATTCAGAGATTCAAAAGAAAAATGGAAACTTCTGGAACAAAAACCAGTGTCTCAAATAGCTCTTAACAATCTAAATGATTTAGGTCACAACAAACTGCTTTGACACAATGGAGAGCTAAGAGTGTGTTATCAAAACTTTTCCAAAAAAAAGGTTTAGTTTATCTGTAGTAGAATGCAGATTTAGAATAATTGATTCAAAAGTAATAAATATAGACAAAATGCACACATTTTGTAAACAGCAAATTCAATTTTTATTAAAATGGTGTAGCTTGAAACAAATTTCATCTTGTCTCTGAGCAAGATTTTCCTGGAAGAACAGGAACATAAGAAAAAATAGAA
>JANHGN010022037.1:0-38495 GCA_024605025.1 Megaceryle maxima | reverse complement strand
TCTTTCAGCCTGTCCTGGTAGGAGAGGTGCTCCAGCCCCCTGATCATCTTCGTGGCCCTCCTCTGGAACTGCTCCATCAGGTCCATGTCCTTCCTGTGCTGAAGGCTCCAGAGCTGGACACAGTATTCCAGATGAGGTCTGACCAGAGCAGAGTATTATTTGAAAAGAGTCCATAAAAAAGAAGCATTAAGCCTAACAAGAGAAATGCCACAGCCCAGGTTAGGTAGCACAGCAGAGGCCTGTGGTTAATACTCCGCACCACTGGTGCGAAGATGAGCTGTGCCCACCACGACAGCAGCAACACATCTCCTCTGAAAGGCATCAGAATGGCTGAGTGGACTGCACCCTCTGTGTGTGTTCAATTTACTGCAGTGTAGGCAACTGCAGGTAATCACTCCAGTGGAAGAGCAGCCTGCCCAGTGGAAAGTCATCAGGCAAATCAGAGAGAATATCTGGAACCAGATGTTAGCAGGGTGTAATTCATTTTAACGTGCATTCTGATAGGTTTCTAGAAGTTGCCCCAACAATTTACAACAATGTAGTCAAGAATACAGAAGTGCTGAAGGCAGTCAAAACAAACATCAAGTATTTTTGTTCAAGTCCTGCAAACGACAGCTGATCACAGCACTAATGAACAGGTGATCACTATTGCAAAGTCTCCGTGTTCCTCAGTGCAGTGAAAGCCACATGGAAGCTTCCCATGAATATTTTTCTGCAACTCTTCTGTGAAATCCATTCAAAATTACTATACCAGATTACCCATGACCCCGTTTCTGGAGAGACTCGCACAGCAAGACTCTACAAAACTTAAGGATGTAAAATTAGAAATCCCAGGAGCTCAATTCGTGCTCTGTTGTGGAGTGTTTCATCTCCTTATTCAGTGTTAAAGTGCTGCTGCACAGGCCTCAGGAATATAAACACTCATTACTGTAGCCATGTAACTGAAGTCATAAAGAACTTTACAGTATTACTAATAAGCAATTAGATGCTAAATTAAGAAGCAGAACATGATGGTCTATAGTCCATCAAAGGAGGAACAAAGCCCCTCAGAAGACAGATACAGCATTTTACAGAAGAAACGTGTAGCTCAGGAGCCTAACTGTGGCACATGAAGATACACAGTGTGAACAGACACATGGTGCTGACAAAGATTTGATTTTATGTGTATGCTTAGCCTATCAATAAAGTCATTAATTAGCTGAAAAGAACATGGTGGCCACTGCATGGATGAGGACAGAAAAAAAAAGAAAAAATGCATATATATAACAACATATAATATTGTATAATGATTGCACAGAAAGGGGAGCTGTGGTTTGGGCTTCTCAGATGCTAGCTGCCAGAGTCAGGCCAAGGCTCAGTTGCTTACACACTGGCACTGGGTAGTCTCTCAGAGATTTCCTTCTGAATCTTCCTCTCAGCTCACATCAAAAGAGGCTCAGATGCTCTTTGGAGCCTTGCCAGGGAAAGTAGAGACTGATGTGAGGGAATCAGCCTTCCAGGCTACTGCCTTTTTTCCTGGATGAGCAATTTGTCTCAAAGGACTCCAGCTCCTCTGTAACCCTCACACTCACATGGGTGGCATACCTTGAAAGCACAACTCAGTCACTCTCCTGATGAGCTTGCAAAGTGTGTGCCTGTGTGCTCCAGCCAATCCAGCCCGACGCCTAGCACTTAGGAGCTGCTAAGAGGAACACAGCACCAGGGTGTTGTCTAAATGGTTAGGGCAAGAACAGAGTCAGAAGTTGGGTCCCATAGTAAATAAATGCCTTAGACAGCAATCACAGAAGCCAGGTTTTGTATCAAACCAAGAATTTAGGGAGGAAGCTTGGCTGGAAGTTAAGCTGATGTTGAGAAGACAAGGCAGGAGCCTGGACAGAAGACAAAAGAGACTCAAGGAAACCCTAGAGGAAGGGCTATCTGCCTTGTAAGGAACCACTGAGTAAAGGACAGATTTGTTTCCAAAATCTACTTTTTTTCTGTCTTACAAGGTAGTTTACAGAGCTGTGTTGTCAGACTTAATTGCTCTTCTAATTCTAATAAAACAGCCTTGGGCAGCCATGTGAAGAAAAGTGGAGAATAGCAGCATAAGGTCAAGCTCAGCACGCTGGGTGACTCATCCCAGCAGGGGCAGCAATACTGGCTGCTCAGGGATGCGTGTCCTTTCATTCTTCTTTGCTGTCAAAGCTTCTAGTTGCCCCCTGAGACAGTCAAACCCTCAGATCAGGATATGAATGCTCATATCTGACTCCCAGGTTATTCAGCCAGTCTTTCTTAACCCTGTTCAGACAAACATATCAGCTTTTGAATCAATTTTCAGCCTAGAGTTTGCTTGACCTACAGTCGCTATGGGAGTGGAGACAGTGAATTTTAAAATTAAATTGAATTTAAAAGTGTTCCTTTCCAATAGCAGCACACAAAGTACAGGAAAAACACCCATCAGCCTTGTAAAGAGAGTCTTGTGCAACTTGTTAACCAAAGGGGCTCTGATAGTGTCACTGAACATTTTTTCTGTAGCTTTCTCTTGCAACACTGATGTGCTCTTGCAGTTCACTGGTGCTGTCATGCAGCTGCTGTCCTATAGCAGTAAGACTTGAGTGTCCTCAGCAATATGAGAAGAAACTGGGACTGGGAGATACACACCCAGAATTGCTGCAGATGAGTCAAGCAAATGACACATATGAAATCCGTGTATCCTAATGAGTGATAAAACAATAGAAGCATTTTATTTTTTAAAATCTGACTTATACATTCACTTCCTTTGTCTAAGGGCAACACGTAGGTGAGAACAATTTTGCTTCCAGTAATTGGAAGAATTTTCCCCCAGATGGAACTTCCTTGGTCAGTAACTGCTGGAAACAGCCTGTGGAATTTTGAATATGGTTTTAAAATAGTTTCATAAGCAGGAAGCTACCTCTCAAAAAGACAGTGAAATGGAATATTTCTGAACTGATCAACTAAAACTGGACTCATTGTGTTACCTTCTAACCAGGGAAGATCAATGATGAGATCTGTAGGAGGAGCTCAGCACTGTTGGGATGGAGAAAGAATGGTATGGTGGTACCAAAAAGTCTTTATGGTGTTTGGACATTTTTGCCAACCCTCTTCTATAACTACAAGTCTGATCTGTGACTAGAGCTGCACACTTTTCTAGTATTTGCATTCTTCGAGGGACCTGGAAGGGGTAGAGAACATGGCCCAAAGGGTTGCTCATGGCCACTTCTGACCTCGGATGAATAGCTGTCCAGAACATTCCTGTGGAAGACAGAGGTGAAGATATCTGCATGCCTCAGTGCTTTTTCCAGCAGGATGCAAAGTTTCTGGGACAAAAGAGGTCTGCTTATTGGGACCCTACTGGAGAGGGAGCATGGGGCATGTATGACTGTGAAGCTGTCAGTGGAAGGATAAGTGATCTCTCCTGAGAGTTGAAATGGGGCAGAAAGAGACAAAGCCCTTGATCACAGAGTGGGAGGAGAAAGTTTCTTTGCTGAGAGGGTTCCTTCAAACCCTCAAGAGCAAGAGACACCACCTCTACCTGCAACCTCTCTAATTTTTATCAAACTTCGCATCTGTGGCTGCTGCTTGCAGAGCCTTTATCAAGTTTCCCTCCAACCACCCTAGTTCTCACAGACACCTTTTAAAGAAGCATTTAAGCAAACCATGCACCAGCTCTTTCCCCTTTCCTGTCAGCTCTTCGCAAAGCAGCACAAAAGCAATCTTCCACCGCTGCTTTCTACAGGACAGAATACACAAGCCATTGTGACTACCTCCTTCCCTCCAATAGGCTAGTACACTCAAGGCTAGTGAGGGCAGGGAAAAGGTGAGATGGTTCCTCAGGACTATCAAGATGGTTGTCAAAGCCCTCAGACAGGTGGTGGCACAAGGAAAGTGAAAAAGGACACAGCCAGACAGTGAGGATGGGATGGTGGGTAGCAAGCCAACCAGGGAAGTGTCTTCGCCAAGGTCATGCAGGACACAGCAATCCTTGGCAATTCAGAAGCTGTCGGGAAGACTGGCACTCTGCTTGTTGTTCAGGGTCCGTCGTTGTACAGGGAGATGGCTAAATACATTTTCAGCTTCCACACTGCACGTGGTAAGGCTAGAGGTAAATGCAGAGCAGGCCGATACAGCTCTGCTCACACAAAGATCCCTCAGGAATAAGCAATGTTGCAGCAAATACTGGGTTTGGAAGGTGGTGGGGAGACTACCAAAGCAGCCAGCAGCAGCTCCCCATGAGAGAAGGGAACAAAGCTACAGCTGCTCTTCTGTGGACTTAAAATACAACCGAGACCCCACTTCTTGGGGCTCCTCCAGTTGCCCTGCTCAGATTTCTCAGGTTCCTACTCCATGCAGGAAGCCCTGACCAGCCCAACTCACAGCAGAAGTCATACAAGGTATGGTACCTGTCTTTCCAAATCAGCTTTCTCAGATGTTCACTCTACTCTGATCAGACACATTAGCTGGATGTGAAAGCAGGCTGCACCAACAAGATAAAAAGAGGTACTAAAAATTAAAACATGAAATTTAATGTTTCATTCACATCACTGTTTTGTGGAAGCATTCATTTGTAACGATGACCTGAAGGTGTAGATGTGCAAGGAGGATGCTAGAGGTGTTTTTTGTCCAATATATACTTCCTCCACAATTTTGGGTAAAAATGACACCTTGGGACCCCTTCCAGGCCTATTTCTCCTGGGTTTGTAGTGCCATTAAATATGGTAACTTTGTTGGTTTGGGGATAGAGGCCCTATAACAATTTCCAATCTTTTTTGGACAAGAAAACAGGTTTCATTGTTTTATTTAATGACACTGTTCTTCACTGGTTACATGATGTTTTAGCACTTGTCAAAATTCAGTGTCTGTACTCTAACCTATTTTTTCCCCCCAAATCATACTAATTACCTTGATAAATCTGAAGTTATCAATAAGCTTTCAAGATTTGGGAAGCTCATTATTTTGGTAAAATATCAGTGTTATGTGTGTTAAAATGGATTCTAGAAACTTTCCAGAAACTGAGCTGTAGTAATTATGAAAAAAAATAGTAACCAGTATTTATAGAACTTTACAGAATCTGGACAGTTTGTAGCTGATACACCTTTACAAATGAGCTAAAAATCAGTCCATACATCGTTCTTTGTAACTATAAACTTAATTTGTATAAGAATGTGAAATTAACTGAAAAAAAAAAAAAAAGCAGCACTCTTGTGGATAATGATAATATTAAAAATAAGCACTTCTCTCAGCTGAACTCTGCACAACTAATTACCTGTCTTAGCTCTGGGTCTGAAATCAGAGTCACTTAGAAGCCCAGTGACAGGTGATAGATTGTTCTTAGCAGACACACCCCTAGTAACTAAGGAGCTGATGGTTACCGACGTTTAAGGAAATTTGAAATACTTAAATTCTACTCTTTTCAGTGCATAGCAGCTCTGCATTTTGGAGAAAGAACAAAATGGTGAGGGTTTGGGAACTGTTCCATGATTTGACTTAAAATGAACAGTGTAATACCTGAAACTATTCTTAGGGATTGGTATTTCGCCACAACTCATCTGAGCAGATAATGATGCCAGTTACAGATAAGGTTTTAAAGAGACCTCTAATACATTCCAAATAAATCCAAGGTTTGTCTGTGCTTAGGTTGGGGAAAAAAAACAACTACAAATCAAATAACAAAACCCAGAACTTTGAACAGCATGTGCTTTTTAATATTCATTACAAGCATTTGAAAAGATGAGGGATTTAAGCCAAACTGCTGTATCACAATGATCATCTTGATTGATAAGTTTAAAGTACCCTCACAGGAGGTAAACAAATGCAAAAAGGAAACCATAAAATACTGGAACATATGTATAGCTCCCAAGTGCAAGGACAAGGTGGGAATCAGATGGAGCAGATGCTACTATTCAGAATTATACTACTACAAGTCCATGTTAGCAGTCTGAAGGACCATGCATCAAAAGAAGCTCCTTTCCCTTCCTCACCTTAGAAATGGCCTCTGAAGCACCAAGTTTGGTGAAGCTTGATCTTGAAGCTTCTTGCTAACACAGACTTCCCCGGGACTGGAAGAATAACTCACCAGCTACCTGTGGCTGGTGTTAGGCTATTTTAGCTTTAGCAGAGCGGAAAAACTAATCCATTAGACATCAATTATATTCAGCTCTCTGAGAATTTTAAACAGTTTATAAGGAGGTAATTAAGCATGTTTAGCTTCTGCTCTTGTTCCTGCAGAGGTACAGAGATGGCACAAGTCTGACATGCTGGGAAAATAAAGCTATCAGCATGGGAAAATGTAGGCAAAAAAAAAATCTACTGGCATAAATAAAGAAACCTTTCTGCACAGATCAGTAGCCACTGAATAGGTGTCCATGCTCAGGAGGTCTGAAACTGAATTTAGGGAGTGGCTAGCTATCTCACTGGTGAGGATAACAGCACCGGGCCCTGCACTAAGGGAGACTCCCGAAGGCTTCTCCAGCAGCACCAGTGTGCACATGGAAGGGGATGTGACAACTTACAGATCAGTGCAGAGGGTGCACACAAATCTGCCTATCCACCCAGGTACCATTCCCTGGCAACCCAGAGATCTCCAGATGCCCTACTGTTTTCCAAAACCTGCTCCCCCTTCCAAATTCTGCTGGCTGTCTTGCATCAGGTGCCCTGTAGGGTTAATTCATAGATGTGATTTTAGCCCAGCACACGATGTTTTAGGCAGGAAACTAGGATCCTCCAAAATCAAATATGACAGAAGGTCGTAGCCCTCGGTAGCCAGTCACCAACAGACAGACTCAGCCTTCAGGCCAGGTCACAGTGTGACATCAGGAAAAGAGCAAAAAATAGGGGATGTGAAAACACTAGTGACAAGATATGAAGTATCTTTAATCTCTGGTCCTTCTCAGAAAGCAGCAGAAAGCACACCAGGTACAGAAATATTTATATACTAAATTAACACTCTCAGTGCACAAGACATGAAGTCATTCCTGTCACAAATGAGAAAAGTGTTGAATTCTTGCCAGAGAATCTGGACACCACAGCAGGACACCTGAGGTGCCTGCAAATCTGGAACAACTTTTTTGAAATAATATGTTGTGTTTGACTTTGATCTCTCAAATCTCAGCCTTGCAGATTGGCTGTTTCTTTTGAGATCCTTCTGAAGCCATGAGCTTTCTTCCCTTTGCCCCTTGCCAAAGGTGCACTATTTTGTATAGGAGATCCTGTCCTAGCATACTGAAAACAGCCTTTGTAGCGTAACAGAAAAACATATCCTGACTTCTCTGCATGTTTCCACGTATTTTGGATGGTGGCTGTCTAAGGAGTATACCAGCACTTCCACTGGAACAAAACACTTTGCATCTGGCAATGTGTTAGTGGGCAGTGATGTCACCAGACAAAATGAAGTAGGGATAAGTCAGTGAAACCTACTCTAAAATGTTCATGGCTCGATTACAAAATTAAAATCAAAACCCCAAACCCCTTACCCCTCCACTCCCCAGAAAAGCAGAAAAAAAAACCCCACAAAACAAACCAAAGAAACCACACAAACACACACACAAAACCAGAAAAAAAAAAAAAAAAGAAAAAAAGAAAGAAAAAAAAAAAGAAAAAAAGAAAAAAAAGAAAAAAAAAACACCAATCAAGATACAATGAGATCTACCTGATACACTGTATTTTTTTCTAGTTGATACATGGCATTGTTTCTCTCCAGTTATGTGATTTGAGTGTCTACTTTGATATGCTCTGCACCCTGAATATGACTCCTGTTTCCCTGTATGCTGCTAATTATACATCTACTCTAACAGCACATTGCATGGAAAACATGTCATCAAAGTGGCTCCTGGCACACCACTTCTCTCCTCTCTTACTCTTCAGTTCAGTGATACCATTGTGTTGTATCACTGTCTGTGTTAAAAATGAACCAGTACATTAAATCAATAAGAAAGTTCTTTACCTTCTCTGGGCTTTAGCCTAATCTTGGCAAAAATGCAAGTGCCACAGTGAGTAATGTGAAAAGTTAATTGATCTCATCCTGGATATATAGGGAAAAGTGTAAGGACAGGAGAAGCGCACGAGGATATTCCTCAGAATACCCATGCAGCCTGCAGCAACTTATGCTGAGGGAATGCTGATGCCTGAGAGGGTGTCTGAACATTTCATAGTCTTCAGTAGAATTTTTTTTTTCCCTACAAACAGCACAAACGTGCTGTTTAAATAGCTTATTTCTAAATACATTTCTTATTGGCACAATCCTCTTTCAGTTTGTTATGAATTCTCAGAAACCACATCCCAAAAGAAACAATTACCATACAAATGTCATATTAGTTCTAGACTCCAACTTTCCCTCAGGAATTAATAAAGATTAAGCCTGACACATTCATATGACAGACGTGGAACGCAAGGCTCAGAGTTCATAATAACCCCCCTCTACACTGCTCATGATAGAAACCTCAGGACAGCCTTTTGCAAAATTATTTTGAAAAATTAAGATGTGAAATGGAAGGGGAAGTTTTAAAAGAAAGTTAGATAAACATGTTAGGAATGAAACAGGCCTAAGTAAAGTAGCTCTGAGGAAGGCAAGGTAAGAGTTCCCTTCCACATTCCTGTTTCTATAACTCTGTGGTTACCAGGTCATCATTATTCAGTTTTGTTTCAGAAATAGCATATCTTCTAACATCTTCAGTTCCAGAGAACAAGTTCTACATCTAAAAAAAGTTTCAGCTTAAAGAAATGGACCAAAAAAAGGCAGAAATAAATACTACCATCATCTACTTGAAGTGGATTACAGTGACATACAAGAAAGCTTAGCATGTGTCAATCTTTGCCACTAATACATTTAAGGCATGTGTTATAGACAAAATAGAAGTAATTTACATTATAGGGGGGAAAAAAATAAAGTTTCATTAATCAAAACTCTGTTCTGTTTTTAGTCAGAAGGATCCTTAGGTCCAATCGCTACCAGTAAGTCAGGGAATTCTAAATATACCTCCACATCTAACAGTACAGCTGCAATTATAACCATTATGTTTTATATTGGCCTTCTTTTTTCATATAAACCCTTCTTTCTTTGTAAATCAAATGCCTGAATAAAGTAAACAGATTAAAAAATCTGGCAGAAGAAATGAAGCCATTAGAAGCCTCCCCTTGTTTCCTCAGCTTTTAAAGGAGTATGTTGAATTAACATCGCTTAACGTGTTGCGGCTGAAAGTATCATTTGTACGGGTAGTCGGGAATAATTTCGGCAATGTGAACCTACAGAAACAATCACCAAAGCCAGCCCAGAATAAAACTGTCTTGCAGATGAAATTTAATTTGCATTAGCATTCATGCTTGGGGGAAACAAATTAATTGTTTTCAGTTCAACTGCACAAGCGTCGTTGCTGAGTGCCTCGGCAACAGCAGTCTGCATACTCTTCTGTGCCTGCCCCATCCTCACAAGAGCGGGCACTCCGATAGAACCTACTGCACAGTATCTCTACAGCCATCATCATAACCATTTTCCAACACAAAACTATCAAAACACATAACTCCTACACATTTGCATCCAGTAACATAGTGTCCTCCTGCTGAAGAACAAACACCTTCATGACAACAGCAGACACGAGTGGAATAACCATCCTCTTCCTGACTTCTGGGAATTTTAATGACCCCTTGTTTTCACAGCTTACAAAATGGCATGTGGTCACCACAAGCAAATGCTTGACTGCTATTTAAGTAGTTTCAGGGTGACCATGAAGACAGATAAAAAATCTGTCTGGACATCTCCAAACTTTGTCTTGAGGCGTGGACAGGAAACTGATGGCCTGCTACCTACCAAACATCTGCAGCAGGGCAACTTCTTGAGACACTTGATGTAAATCTGCACAGCTCTCAAAAGATCAGTGTGTTTCTCTCCTCACAACAGCCAGGAAACAGCCTTTTGTGTAGTGTTAATTTTCAGCTGCATCAGGTGGCAGAGCTGGTGGTACAAAGGAGAAAGAAGGGCTGCACAGCAAAGAAGAGGATGGCCTGGGTCATCAGTGATGTCAGCAGCCCACCTTGGAACAGTTTAAGCTACGTGTGGTTTGATAACGACAGAGCAGCCCCTGCTGCTCCAGGACACCTCCACATGCTACCTGGGCAGAACACGCAAACCTTAGGAAGATGATGAATTCATCTCACTGAAGGTTAGTTAGCTGAAACGTGTATAGTACCCATCAACCTAAAGTGGTTATCATCCATAATTCCTATTTAATGTATTTCTTAGGACAGGCTGTCAACATCTTTTGCAGGTGCTTGTTTCTCCACAAGGCTACATAAACAGCTTATGGTATAGAAATAACTTACATGACCAAGATGCATTAAAGGTAGGAAATTCCACCTTCATGTGACATCTTCCTCCTTCTAGGGAGTACAGTGCAAACTGCTTCAGAAGATATAAGATCTTTGTACGTAGGTTCAGACCCCTCAAGAAAGTGCTCTATGTGATGAAGGACATAAGTACTGGAGAAGTCAGCAAACCAGGTTCCCATCTGCACTGTTATGCCACAAGTCCACTGCCCCATGTCATGTGCATAGTGGCCTCTTTCCCGCTGCTGGACTGACAAGTTTTGCCTGGCCTAACCTTTAAACATGGAGGAGAAGGGTGATGGGACAGAAGGACTGCTGCAAAAACCAATCTTTGGGCCATTTCCTGCTGCCTTGGACCATCTCCAAGGTGGCAATTTCAGGATGGAGTGAACAGGCATGCAGCAGAGGATGCTAAACCTCATTGATCAACACTCATAAAAATAAGGGCTGCATAAATATAAGAAAAGTTCAAACTGCTGAGAGTGAGTGTCCATCAGCATGCCATGATGGATAAAATTAAGCGTACCCTGGCAGCTTCTGCCGAGGGTCTCCAGCTTCAGATAATGTCATAAAGGAAAGAAGTACCTTTTAGTTTCAGGCATGTCCTTTAGGGTCAGAAAACCAAGGCGGCAATCCCAAATGTATATACATTTGCTTGAAAGCAATCTATTAACCTGCGGGGTGAAACCTGCATTTTATCCAGCTAGAACTAGTTATCTGCAGTTTTATTTGAAACCTCGACGTGAAAAAGAGCATCCTACTTCCAGAGCCTTCAAAACACAGCAGCAGAAATAACAGCAGAAGTACGAGACCCATGCTTCAAAGGCCCTGCCCTCCACAAGAACCAGAGTGGCCTGTGTCCCCACACACTCTGACATCTCCAGTCCCTAGCAGCCAGGAGGGAAAGCCTGCTGCATGCTCCAGACTATCCCAACATGTCGTGACAGCAGCTTCTCTGCTCTTAACCTAAGGAAGCTCCAGCTCAAGTGTCTCCGCTGATCTCGAGCAGTGTCAAGCGTTAATTGCTATTCATTTTAGAGCAACTGCCATAAGTGTTGAAGCAGAACTGTGAGGTGCAGCAGTAAGGCAGATTAATGACTGAGTACCAAAAAGAGAGAAAAAAAGTGAATGTTACACAGATATTTCAGTGTAAGTTGTGTGATCTGGCTATTTGGAAAAGGGATAAATGACATGTAGGAAAAACCGCACGCTTCTCCTTAGCCTGTTCTTGACTATCGGACAGAAGGTGCTCTATTTGTGCATACTCTGCACTCTAGCACCTTACTTCTAAACCCAATTTCCTTTTCCAAAACAAAACAAAAGATCTTTCCATTCTTCTTAAAAATATGAACTTCTGCAGGACAGGCCACCTCATGTCTAATGTTTCACCATTGTGGCCACATTAATCTCAGACATATTAGCATGCCCTTGGGATTTCTTAAGATGTTCCTCAATGTTTGCCATTGCTTAACAAAATGCAATTACTTTTGAAACAGCTAAGAGAAAAATGGACATTATAAACTTTTTCCAGGAGAGATTATGCCAGTAATTTTGTTTTGCACATATTACAGCACGTCCTATGTTTGCAGCACTACATATGTAATATACATTAGCTTTAAACAGGCTAAACTACACATAATTCAAG
The DNA here is from genome assembly GCA_024605025.1 of Megaceryle maxima. Lineage (NCBI taxonomy): Eukaryota > Metazoa > Chordata > Aves > Coraciiformes > Cerylidae > Megaceryle > Megaceryle maxima. The sequence continues at coordinate 26,536 of JANHGN010022037.1, read as the reverse complement.
CGATGTTTACTGATCTTTTTAAACTGGATATGAAATGTATTCAGTTGGTGTATACCACAAATCCAGAGCATTACCTGCAAAGTCTACAAAGATGATAAACCAGTGACAGATTTGGACTGTTGGGAAAGACTGGGATTTGATTCTAATCTATTAGAGATTTAAAATAGTTTATGGAAATGTAGAATAGCACCTTTCAACTAGTGACACATGAATATTGGGTAAAAGAACATTGTTTCCAAAACCTGAAAACATACAAGTGATAGCAGAAAACTCAAAGTGGTTTAAATTTCAGTGTGTGAAAAAGAACATTTTATGTAGCATGGGATAAACCAAACCAAAATAAAATAAATAACACGGTCTGAAGATTCCTCCTAGGAAAGTAACACTTTTCAAGACATGCTATTTTTTAAATCAAAGAGCAATACTACATACCTCTCATCCTTGTTATACTTCTTCGCTAAGGTGGAAAATGTCCTAAACTGAACCTACACTGTAATTCACTACTTAGCAGGTAGAAAGTTGTGGGCTTTTTGGTTTTTTGTTTTTTGTTTGTTTTCTGTAAAATGTATTTTTACAGTATCTTGCAGAACTATAAAACTCTGCCCAACATTACTTAGCACTATTTACCTCTTCAGGTATGATTACAGGTACAACTATGTAACTAAAGGATCATTTCCAGCATGTCTACCTCATTTAGTACAGGACCTACCCCTACTGAATTCACTACGGTTTCACCTAATTTATTTAATGTCCACGGGACCATTTTCAAGAGCATTTATTTTGAAAGAACTCTTCCTCCCCCTTCTTCGCCCTGCCACCAGGGTACTTTTCTGCCAATCGCATTTCTTTTCCTCATCCTATTTCGGCACTGTGTTGTTCCCTGCGGACACCGAAATAACTAACCCACCAAGACGGTACGATTCAGGGTATCTACATCCCGAGAAGGCTCCTATCAGCTCTCTTCTCCCGCTAGGCTAGGTGCTACTCACTGAGCACGTTTACATCTCCTAGTGCTGTACTCTTTCAGCCTTTAGTAACTCGGCTCAGGCAAGCTGGGGCCTGTACCGCCAGGCCCCTACACTGAGGCCGGCCCTCTCTTCGAGTATTTATGGTACAGCACTGAGACGAGGCGGGGGCTGTTTCAAACCCCGTGCTCAACACGTCGCTATGTGGCAGGGAGGGCTGCGATCCAAAGAGCAGCCCGGAGGCACAGGGAGGAGTCGGGTCACTCTCCCCGTGCACAAAGGGCGGAGGATGCGAGGAGCACGGCACCGCTCGTGAGGGTGCCGAAGCCGCCTCTCTCCAAAAAGCAGAAGGGAAACGCTAGCGGAGCGGAGGCGGGAGGCGGGCACCACGGACAGGGCGAGGCCTGCCCCGACCCACAGCCCGAATGGCGCGATGCCCTCGGGGCGCTGCCGCGGGCAGCGGCAAAAGCCTCACGGACCCGCCCCGGCCGGGCAACGCGCGGGGAGTCGAGGGACAGGCTCCGCCGTCCCTCCGCAATGCCGCGCGCATGCAACCACCGCTGCGCGTGCCGGGCGGAAGCGCGTGCCTGGAGCGGGGAGGGCGGGGCGGGCTGAATGCCAGAGCCGCGCTCCCTCTGCCTCCGCCTCCCCCACCCCCGTGCCAGTGCGCGCGCGCCTGCGTGCGCGCCCCCTGCTCCGTGACCCATTTCACTGAACAAAGGATTTTGCTGGAATCTCAGCGCTAGACCTAAAATGGCGCCGGCGCGTCGCCCGCCCCCGCTAACCCCGCCCCGCGTGCACCATAGAGATGGGGTGGGACGGAGGGGACAGAGTGGCCTCTCCTTGCGCCTTTTCTACGAGGCCGTAGTCCGGCCTCGTTGGTGCGAGGTGGGGGAGCGGGCGTGGGCTGGGGAAAGTGGTGTCACATCATGGCGGACGAGGGCGACTCTGAGCCGGGGAAGGTAATGGAGGATGCGGGGGGGGGCAGCTAAGGGCCTTTCCCGCCCCGCGCGTGGCCGTAGACCTCCTCCTTCCCTGGAGCGCTCCGTACCGGCTTGAGGCGGGCAGCTGAGGGACCTGTGCCCGTACAGTTCTGCCTGTCCTGGGCGGCGGGAAAATCCCCAGGAGAGCCGTCCCCGCCGGGTCGGGCTGGGTCTGCTCTCCACACAGACGCGGGAAACCGGCGGTGTGCGGAGCCCTTCAAGCGTGTCGAGTTTTCACCGCCCGCTCCACCGAAGCGCAGCCGGCTGCTGGCGGAGGAGCAGGAGGAGCTGTGCGGCCGCCGGGAGCCCAGAGCTGGGGATACGAGAGATTATGGTGGACCAGTTGTGAATCCCCGCTGCTTTTGCTCCAGAGGAGATAATTGGGAAGCGATACACGGACACGGACGGCAGAATCGAGAGTCTATAGGGCCAAGTGGGTAGGGGGTAGTGGGTTGTGTTTGTTTTTCCACGGACCTCTCTCTACGGGGTTATCTGTCTCTCTACGGATGGAACACCGTCATGACACTTGAGCCTTTATCGTGCCAGCAGTTAGCAATGGTTAAAGTCATAACAAGTGATTTCAAGTATAGCAACAGGTGAAACACTATTTTAAAAGGATGCATCACACTGCATGGATGCAGCAGGGATACCTTCTTAGCCAACAGTGCCATATCAAGTGATATCTTCCATATGAGTACTTGAAATTACTCATTAGGAGATTAGACCAACATAGGCCAAATCCTCTTTGTCTCACTTGTATGCAGGGATTATGTGGAAACAGCTGATGGTTGCCCACAGGGAACACATAAAATTATTGATGGGGATTTCCATACTTGCATAAAAGTCCAGCTGTTGTCAGATGCTTGCCATCCTTATTACTACAATCATGTTTCACAATGACTTGTCTCACAGAGTTATCAGCCCTCCACAGTTGACTGTAGTACTGCCATTTTCAAAAGCTACTTCGTCCCAAGTAGAATAGCTTTACAAAAAAATAAACCCATTTAAAAGTAATATTTCTAGATTTTAGCTGATAGAGTTGCAATGGTCTAAGGATTTAAATTCAGTAAAGACAAATCCTCACACCACCCCTAATAAAATAATACTGGAAAGATGTCCAGATGTTACTACAGTGAAGGCACTTGAACCCTGACCCATGTTATCTCAAGGCCTTTTTTGTATGTAATTTCTCACTCCTGCTTGTGGTGCCACTGTGCCTGTGCAAGGATATTTGTCAGGTGGGAAATAGGAGTTGTATTCAAGTTAGAGGACTTGGATTATGCAGGAGGCAGTGTAGGCTTCTCTGAAATAACGTATTTGTCATTGGTTGGTTGATTGGTCAAATGTTGGTTCTTGCTAATGCCACATGTAATTGCCATGTTAAAATGATAGAAAACTTAGACACAAGCTAGGGTAGGTTATAGACAGAGTATGATCTAGTTTGAGTAATTTTTACCAGTAGGTTCATTAAAAAAACTTACTTCCTATGCATAGAAGAATTTTTGTGCACAGCCCCTGGCTATACATAGGATGATGTTAAAAATGACTGTTTTATACATTTTTTTATTCAGTGTCAGTATAAGGTTCTTTACTACATGTACAGTTCCCAGTAATTTCACTTTTTAAAAAAAAAAAAACACGTTTGCTTTTTTAGATGTTAAAATTATGTAGCATGACTGCATCACTGATTGTAAACTTACCTGTTTGTTGTGATGTATGTTGTTTTTGAACAAAGATCCTGGATTCTTAAGGATTTTCTCCCTTGCTTTTTAGGGGGAATGTAAAGGAAAAAAAAATGAAGTAGTTCTTTTATAACGCTCAATAGGATAGATCAGGTTTGTACAAAGTGATATTGCTTAAATCAGTAGTTAACTCTTCTGAAGCCATTCCTGATGCAGCTGTGGATGTTCGCTTCCGCTCAGATATAACCCTGGAAGTAGGAAATTCTCAGGTGATTATTTTTGACAACAAAGATAGTAGTTCAGTTTTACAGTGAAGTTGGCTTTACAGACTTCTACAAAACTTGGTTGTGGTATTTTTTGTTCGGTTGGTTTTGTTTGTTTGTTTTGTTTTAATTTATGGTGTGTTTGTTTTTCTTTCTTACAGTCCTTTAAACTCCTAGGATTTCTTGATGTTAAAAGTGTCCCATGTGCACGAGAATCAGTGCTCTATGGCTCCCTTGGATCTTTTGTTGTGGGTCTTGGATATTTTTTAGCAACCAGTAAGTACTAATTCTTTCAGGGTTTTGTGTGTGTATTTGCAAGGAAAAATTAATTGCTATTTGCTGTTAGGTTTTACTAATACTGGGATATCACCCAGGGTTGTTTTGTTTTGTTTTGTTTTTCCTGATTTTGTTTTTCCTGATTTCTGTTTTTCTTTCAGGTAGAGTTAGAAGATCTTGTGACTTTGCAGTTGGTGGCTTTATCTCTACAATGTTGGGATACTGGTATGTAAAACGCTTCTTGAATTTTGACAAACTTACACTGGCTGCTTTGTACAGGACTACCCCCATGTGAGCTTTCACACTGGCTTTGATACTTCTTAAGAAATTTGCTTAGCAAAGCATGCTCTTCCTTCTCCCCCAACATATTACTTTTTCTAAAGGGAAACAGCTCAATGCATTTGAATTTATTATTATTTGCTATTCTTTCTTGAATCTTACGAGATCAAACCACACAGTTATTTCTGTCCAATTACATCTTTTTTCCTTCACGTATGCCATCTTTCTGTCCTAATAATAAAGGCAGAATAGTAAATGATCATGAAACTAAAATCCAGATTATAGAAACTAGCATTTTCCATTGCACTTGTATATCCCACTCCTCAGTGGCTGTGTAATATTTGCCTTAAAGAAACAGTTACCCTTTTATTTTCAGTATGCATCATTTCATAATGAATTTTACTAGCATGTGGTTTCAATTTTTCAACTGACTGAAGAACTCTGATTTGATACTGTCACTCGTATAAAGCAGGGAATCATGTTTGCTTTTCATCCCCTCCTCTAGGTTTTACTGCAGGTACAATTTGGCCCAACAAAGGATCCGACAAAGAATGCTTAAAGAAGGAATGAGAAACAGAATCTTATTTGAAGGCAGTTCTCTTGATCCAGAAAGAAAACAAACTGGGAGTGAAAGAAGCAATTCATAGTCTGCTAAAGAGGAATCTCTGGTCTATTACAGCTTTGGGAGAAGGTGGTCCAGAACTGACAGACTTTCCTGTAAATGTGTGAGGTGCCTAAAACTGCTAAATCATGCTGTTTTTCCTAACACATCCAAGCAAGAAATTAATAGCAAATCTACTAAGTCAGTATACAAACCTTTCTTTGTTTCATATGTGTATGTATGTATCTGACTATGTACACAGGAATGACTTCCTATTAAACATCTGGGAGCTGATGTGTTCTGCTACAGAGTCTCAGAGGATTAATGACACTGGTTTGGGACTGCTTTAACTTCTATGACAAATAGAGTGGTTCGTTTTGGCAGTTGTAATTACACTTGCTTTAAATACAGGAAAATACTTTTGTCAGCTGTTCTCTGATTAAATGTAACCTTCAGTGCTACTGTTCATTGTGCTGTTTGTAAAACAAGAATATTTAAACAGTAGATGAAGGTTTTGCTTGTGCAAGGTGGGGGGTGTCAGCAGCCTTTGTAAGATTTCAGCTGCAGAATAACTTCAGGGAGTTTATATACACTGTGAAGTTGAAGGATTTCCATCTCTGTTCCATCTGTGCAAAACTAAGAATAAAAATCACACTTCAGCAGCAGTTTAAGCTATGAAAGTAACTAATGTTTTTACTTGATTAAAAATCTTGCTTTTCTGTTTAAGACATTTCCTTACAATTGGTGGAATAATAATTTACATTTGTAAGTAGCAATGTTTTGGGTGTGGGTTTTTTTTTCTTTTTTCTTTTTTTTGCCTGTTCTACTTGTATATTTCCCTGTACATTTTCAGTTAAAAGAAACCACTATAGAATTTCAAGGAAACCATCTTGGAAATACATTGTTAGATCTAATTGCATATTGTTAAAAAAGATGAGGGACATCATAATATTCCTCATTTGCTTCTGTCTACACCAATGACATAGTGTATTTACTTCTTTCACAAAATGACTTAAAGTATATTGTGCTGTAAGCACTCATTGGTCTAAAGGCATTCACTGAGCAAAAATAGTCTTTTTCCCCCACCCTCTACTTAGGCTGAGAGAGTATGTGATCCGTTAAGTAGGTGTAGGAAGGCTGGGGAATCCAGATGTAAACAGGATTATTGCTTTACCTATTTAATTTGGAAATAACACAGGAAGGCACTAAACAAACATGCTATTTACACTAAGGTAATTAAACTTTTGCCCTCTGTGTATTTGCCTCTTAAAAAAAAAGAAAAGAGACCTGTGTATTTTGTTTTCTTTTCCCCTCTATTACTCCTGTTTCTTCCGGAGGAAACAATAGAGAGAAATTCTATTGAGGACATTCAGTTTAATAATTTTATATAAAAAGTCTCCAAAACACTTCATTTAGCACAATGAAACATTTTCTGTCCTCACTGCAAAATCTAAACTCAGAAGTTAACTGGTAACTAACTCTTAATTCAAAAGAGAAAAAAATGTTTGCCCTGGTTCTGTGCTGGAGGGAGGCTCCTTTCCTTTGGATGGGGTAGGAGGTGTTGCCTTGTGAAGCCCTGGGAGCAGCAGTGGGAAATTGAGCAAGCCATGAACCAGGACTTAGCAAGCTCCTATTTTAATACACAGTTGAGTTCTTTCCTATCTGACCTAAGAAAATGAACTGCAACCTAAGCAGGGGGGTCTTTTGGCTGTGAGGTCATAGTTCAGCTGTGGAATTAGGAAACAAAAGCACACAGATGAAAATTTACTCTGTCGAAGAGCAGTTGTAGAGAAAGGATGATCCCTTGAATGATCCAATATAATGACATCCGTACAAAACCAATACTGAACTTCCCCTAGTGACAATCATACCACCACTGATGCTGTGGGCAGGCACTGGGGAAGACCCAGACTGGACTCAGTTGCAAGCAGGAACTGGAGTCAGGATCTGGATTCAAGAACGCACAGATCGGGATTGAGGATGGAATAACATACAGAGTCCTTCTTGGACACAGGCTGTAGAAGAAGAGGAGAGCTTGACCCTTGTTATCCCTCTGTTTTAAACTGAGTATGATGTACATGGAATGGAGGACGTTGTTGGTCAGTTTAGGGTTACCTGTCCTGTCTGCTCCTCTCTGCAGGTGCAGTCTTTTTACTTGTTTATGACTCTTTCACTTAATACACCCCTCAGCTTGGCACACAAGATTTAGCAGCAGTGACCTTGGTCTCTGCAGGAGCAAGCGTAAGCAAGAGCCTTTCTGCAAACCCATCCTTGGTAGTAACTATGGACACGGAGTGTTATCACAGCTAGAAGCAGCCACTGTCTGCAAAAACATGCCACTAACTTCAGAAAGTGCAATTATTAGAAGAAAATCACCCAACAGGCTGTCAGATGGCACAGGTCACAGCCCTGTATTAAATCGTATACTCCTGGAATGTCAGTAAACCTGACAAAATTCAGAGGAGTTTAGTTACTGATACATCATCAGCAATGCTGTCCGTCTACTGGTGACCTCCCATGGGATCCGCACTAATTGAAACACACAACCATCATTCAAGGAGGAACCCATGTACTCCTTCCCTTCCCCCACCAGCCCTTCAGTTGCTTTCAGCAGTGTAATTTTCACTGGTTTGTTCTGGAACTAGAGAAAGATACTTGGTATTTGGTGGATAATACACTTTTAAAGGCAGTAAAAATATCTATAAAAGCAAGATCATTCCTTAAAAATGTATTTCCCCTTCATTTTCTGTGCTAGGATCTGCTGAAAGAAACCATAGGGATTCTCTTGTTTCCTTCCGCAGGTGTTTCCTTAAAGGGAGAAAAAAAAAAAAAGAAGGAAAAAAAAAAAGATTGGCCAGCTGCCAAGCCACGGAGGCACATAAATATCCCAGGGCTGTGCCAACGCGGCTGCTGAAGAAGTAGCAGCAGCTCTCTCCCAAGAATGTGCAGGAGCCACTGGGGAAGATGTTGGTTTTCTGGAAGTGTATCCACAGCTCCACCTTCTTCACCACCGATCAGACTGCAGAGTTTCCTCCCCGCTGAGGAGGGCTGGTCTCAGCACACTGCCCTGCCAAGCAGAGCGCTGGATCACAGTGACTCCTTTCACCTCTCCTTTCAGAGAGAAAGCAGCTCTTGCTGCAGACATGTATGGGAGCCAGCATGGCACTCAGTGGCTCCTGCTCCACACAGAAGGTATTTCTAAAAAAAAAAAAAAAAAGGTTCATACGAAAGGTGTGACCAAAGGAATATCCTAGGTATGGAAACCAAATGTGTTTTGTGATGTTTAAGTGTTGTATTCTCTTATAATGTAAGCACTGAAATAGTTTTTATTGTGCTACCACAGCTGCTTTCTCTGAGATATCTCAGAGCAAAGAGGGAGGATACACAAGACATCTAAATTGCAGAAGTAAATAACATCTGGTATTTCTTTTTGAGGTGCTTGGCTTCCAAGTTAACATTTTAATTATCTTTAAAAAAAAAAAAATCACTATTATTACTACTTTTACAGGGTAGCTGCTTGCATAACAGTGTACACAAGAGGTTGGGAAGCAGCTAGCTGAAGATCCTCCCTGCTGAAAAGCACAGGACTTACAGCGGACACCAACTTGAATGCGGGCCAGGAGAGCAAACCACAGTCTGGGCTCTATGAGGAAGTATGCGGCAAACAAATCAAGGGATGCGCTTATCTCCCACTATGTGACACTGCTGCGGCAGCACGTCCAACAGCACTGTCTAGCTTTGGGCCTCTGGGTCACTCACTAAGGATGTCAAAAAACTGTAGAACGAAGGGCTCCTGAGGTGTTCAGGGAGCTCCAAGCACATGCCCTCTGGAAAAACTGGAAGGAATGGAACTTAAGTCTGAAGAGGAGGCTGTAGGGTGACCTAGTAACTGCAGGACAGCTACAAAGATGGAGAGAAGCGCCCCTTGATAATTGCAGACAATGCAGCAGGGTCTAGGACCACAAACTCTATCTTGGGAGCTTCAGGCCGGGCAGAGGACAGACCATTTTACTCTGAGGGCACTGTGGCACTGGAATAAGTTGCCTAGAGAGGTCATGTAATTTCCATCATTGCAGGTTTTCAAGCTTCAGCTTGACAAGGCCCCATTTGACCTAAGTACTAGTGCCAGTTCTGCCACAAGTGGAAGGATGGACTACATGTCTAGAGGGCCTTGCAAACATTTCCATGATTAGGCGACTGACAGACTAAGAACTTGCAAAACCCAATCCCCAGTGTGGTGCAGAGGACCACCCACCCAGTAACATCCCATTTTGCTTTCAGGAATTCATTCCTTCCAACACAGTGCTCCCAGCCTGGGCTGGAGGCCCCACAGCACCCTAGGTTTTCCAACAGCAGCAGGAAGCATGAAGCAGAGAGGAATAAGTGAGCAGAGTGTGGAGGTGCCAGGCTTTGGGTACATAGATCAGCTGCTCACAACCTGCACGTGGTGCTGCATGTGGACTCTCCTCTACTAGCTCAACTGTTGCTCAGCATGTGAGCAAACCCGAAGAGTAAATTTTTTTTTTCAGAAATAAAAAAATACAGTAAATCCCTCCAACAAAACTTGCTCATTTCCTCTCCCCCATCTCTTACTACCTCCTTACCACTAAGACAAAAGTCTTGTTATAGCTTATCTTACCTACTTGCTCAACGGCCCCACAAGAGCTGGAAATTCAGCAGAGCCTGAACACAACTCTACCCTGTGTCTGAATAGGTTACATGGAGACTGAGAAAAGAGAATCAAGCCTTTTGTACATTTCTCACCTTGTAAACATTCACTGATATTTTTAAGTGTGCATTTATGTCCCAGGAGATCTTCAATACTACTCTGGGCCTTTTTATTTTGCAACTCTCTTGGGCATCAGCATAATTTCAGAACTCTGTCAGTGCTCCTCGCCAGCACAGATCTCTCTACATCCAAGACAAACAAATCCGTTAGAACTTGGTGGAAAACCTCCAGAGCACAGTGGCACAAGAGTTAGCATAGGCTAACATGACATAAGCAAAGGCTTCACTCAGACCAGAAAACACGTACTTTATTTTTCGTGCCACATCAGTTACCAGGGATGTCCCAGTAAGCAGCCATCTGATCCTAGCTAAAGGAGAATTAACTCCAAGAAAAATGAGTGCCCTTTCAATCCTTGTGTGCTAACAGGCAGCAGATCCCTGAATCATTACTGTAAATTGCATCTGCCCTTAACTACCAAGTCCTTAATGTTTTTTGAGCAAGTTTGAATGAAAAATTGTCTTACCCATACTTTTGATTTCAGTTAATTTCTAGGACCAAAATAATCTGCAGATCAAAGATTGCCTACTAAACCAGAAAAAAAGAACAAAAAACTTACTTTGAAGGCATATCAAGTCACCTGTGTAATTATAGTACCTTTTTTTTCCCCCCACATTTGCCTTTGTTTTCTCATTTGATGTTGACATTTTAAGCATTTAGCATCTTTTTCTTTTAAGCTACAGACAAGTTTACACAGCAAGTGATTCATCGCTGAATCTTCCTGCCACTCCCTGTACTGGCAGAAAGACAAACTAAAGCAACAGCCACATCCAGGTTACTTACTGGCCAAGTCCCGATTTCCTGCAGCAGCAGCTAGCTTGAGGCCTGCTGTGCTGGAGGAGATGGCTCCTGCCTTGCTTGCCAAGCAGAGGAGAAAAGCTGCATAAAACTTATCCCTAATCTGATGTTAAAATAGAGGCGTCCTTCCCTCCTCCCCAGGGTGGCTTTGTCCAGGCCAAAGTGATCTGTGGATGACAGAAGCACTGCTCTCCCTTCACCACAGCAGGTTTGTTAACACTGGAGTTACAAACCTGCTCTTCTCAATTTCCGCTTTCCTCTCAGAGGCTTTTTCTGACTAGGTCCTAGAGTTGTCCCCATCCTCCACAGTGCTTCAGGCCGAGATGGCTCCAGCTGTACTTACTTGTACCTTACTAGTTCACAACTACAGAATACACATACTTCATTGCTTGAGAGTGTTCAGCCCCTGGCAATTACATATCTGCAGAAGTATTCATGTACCTCAAGTCTCTCTAACTCTGGTTTCTTGTGGCTTAGCTTGAGGTTGCCCTTCTAGAAAGAACTGGCCTAGTTTTCTAATCAAGCAAGCCTCCAAATCTGAAAAGATTACATCATCACATATTTCTAGTAAAAACATTGCTCAAGAGTGTTCTAAAAGAGAAAAATACTCTAGTGACTTACACCATGAAAAAGACTTTTTCCTTTTTAAAAATCAAGTAGCACAGACCGCACACAGCATTGACAGAACAGGGGTTTAATTCATTTTGCTATCAGAAAAATTAATCAGAATTTCTAAAATTTACTTTGTTGATCAAGAATTATTCTGCAATAGGCACTGAAAGGAACTCATGTACAGGTGCCACTTACACTGAGCTCCTACACGCACATGACAGCATTGTTGAATACTCCCCAAGCAGCATGCTGGAAGGGCCAGCTCCTGACAGCAAAGCTGAAGTTTGTGGACAAGGACCTCTCATAAAGCACACCAGAACAAAAACCACACCCCAGCGTCCCATAGGTAAGAGTCCACTTACTCTCAGAGCCCCCAGGACACAGCCCTTTGCTGATACCACGGTGCATCGGGGAAGCACCTCTATTTACGCGGCTTGTAGTGAACTTCCTCCCGGAATACCCAGTACAGACCTGCCTTCAGTCTTCAACTAAGTACATGTGCCCTCATCATGCAATGCAGGGTAGATACCACCTCTTGTAAGATGAGATGCCAGCAGCTCCAGCAGACTGGGCCACAAGGAAAGTACCACCGGCAGCAACGTTACTGCTACTGCAGCCAGTAGAGATACCATACACCACATTCCCACTGCTACCAGACCACATCCAAAGCTATTGAGGTCTGTATGCCATTAAAAAAAAAAAAAAAAAAAAAAAATCCAAACAAAAAAAAACCAAAAACCCCACAAAAACCACACACACACACACAAACCCAACCCACAGCAAAACCCCCCAAACACCAAACAAAACAAAACACCAAGACAACCCTAAATTAGAAAAATGCAAACCCCGTTTATACCTTTAGAATAAACTCCCCAACAAATAGGAGCCCAAGCCCCACAGTGTATGCACTAACACCAGCAGTGCAGCTGCTGCAGTAGGGGTACTTTTCCTCATATAAACAAGTCCTTGTAAGCTGCAGTTAAGTTACTCAACATGACAGATGGCTCAGGCCTCTCATTGTGGCAACATACAGCTGTGTGTTCCTCACCTTTCTGGAGCCAATCACCAAAGTTTTATATTGCCCCCCCCTTTTTTTTTTTTTTTTAAAGGCACAAACTGCAAATTTAATGGATTGTTTTTCTAATACTAGTCATTTCCTAGGTAATGGCTTTTTCTAGAAAGACATTTTCATGTGACCAAGTAAATCCCTTCTCGAAGAATAATCAGAGCCAAGAGAAATTTGGAGTCTCCTTTGTGGGTGGACTCAGGCTGATGCAAGTGCTGGTCTGTGAGGAGCAGGGAAGTATTTAGACTTCCCTGTCACCTTTCTGAACTGCATGTGCCTCAGTGGTGCTTATGCTGAAGCTTTTTTGAATTCTGTACCTCAGAACACAGGCAGCACATATATTGCTGAACCTCTCAAAACAGCTTTTTTTCATGCAGGAGTAGTTTTAGGAGACATAGTTACTCCTCTTTCAAGTGTAAGACAGGTGAAGCACTTCCTCTCAGAGGTGGCTTTTTTAAAGAAAAAGAAATAATCAAAGAAACACCATACGTTAAAGAATTGAAAACAAAACATCCCAGACTTTTCAATTAAAATACAAGCTTTACAACCACATAGTAAGTGTAGGTTCTTATATTTCAGTTTAAGACTATATAATTTTATAGAGTACCAAAATAAGCAAAGGATCAGCACTCCATACAAAGTGTTAGTTCTTGTGAGGAAGGTAGAAGGGAGATTGACTTTAATTACACTATTTTTTCTTTTTTTTTTTTTTTTTTTGAAAGTCTAAAGAAAACTCCATTTCAGCAAAACAGATTTGGGTTTAGAATTTCCACATTTCTAGTTCATTAAAGAGTGTTTCTTTAAAGACAATTTACAGTTTTCTCAAAGTAACGGGATGATTTAAAGCAATATTAACAAGGAGGTGGTGGTGTTAATGTTTAATGTCAATATGCAATGTCATCTGCTATAAAGGCTAGAAGAGCAACACAAGTTTACCTTTACTTCTGAAGACTATTAGAAATCGACTAACATTAGAGAAAAGTTTCAAGCACGCTACACTGACTCTAGGTCTAGGCTGCTGCTGCTGCTAAGCCCCTGCTTGGCTGTGAAGCGCTGCGAGGAACTCTGCAGCCAAGTCCCAACGCCCAGATGCTGGCAGTGACACGTGTTGCCACATGCACACCAGAGTCCGACTTACGACGGTTATGTCTCTCCCCCTGTCTTAGGGCATTAAAATGCAAGAAAATTAGCAGCTAACATCGCCACTACAATTTTACAAAAGCGTAGATCTGAACAAAATAGCAGTTAAAACAAATTGAAGCTCTCTGTTCAACTCCAGGATTAATTCTCCATGACAACCCTCCTGTCCTATTCCCTGTCCAGTTTCTTCCCCCACTCCTTCCTTAATGTCTATTTTACAATAAATAGGTTAAGTGGATTTACATGATGCAAGCGTAACTCAAGACTTTTGCCCTATACATATAACCATGTTAAATTGTGAGATTATACATGTGATATATCTCTAACAGAGCAACCACCAGTTTAGGTTTTTGAGGAAACACAAGTATTTCAGCATGTACACAGTAATGAGTTTAAACTGTCCAACATTATCGCTTTCATACATTCTCTCCCTCTTTATAGCCTTAAAGGGATTTTAGACCTTGATGGCAACAATCCCAAAACAAGAGCAAAATGAATTTATTTTATTGCAAACAAACGTCTAGAGTTAAATTTCTCCACCCACTTTCTTTAAAGAGAAAAAGGAATCAGCAGGCTAAGGAGATACACCCATTTGAGAATTGACATGATTAAAAATTAGATATAAAATGGGTGACTCACAGTTTCATTAGCTTACAAAATGGTGGAGTAACTACTACAAGCACACTAGGTATACAGTATTTTGTGGGGAAAGAGTTATACAGACACACAGCTAACTTCATATAGATCCCATTAGACAACTGGATTTACAACAAGTTTTGTTTAATAAGAAATGGGCAAAGCCAGCTTCTTTTCAGAATCAAAATGCAGAACAAATGGAAAAGAAATTATGGTGTTGTACCTTCACAAGTTTGAGCCTCCACAAGTAATGCAACCAAGGTTTACAACTTTAAGAGCTTCTACATACACTCCACCTTCGCTATTTAGCCCCAGGTTTCCTCTTTGCCCCCAATGTCTTATTGAGTTCCAAATGTTACAAAAAAGTCCTAGTTATTGCCAGAAACTTTTACCTCCCCCTCCTCCCCTCCCCACCCAGAAGCTTCATAGAGAGGATGGAGTGTAATATGGAGCTTTACATAATCTTACGGTATTCATGAGGGCTACTCAGGAGCCTCTGTATGAATCTGGTTGCTAACATTTCTATTGTATTGTGACATGACTCACGACTGTTTCTTAGAAATTGGGGGGTGGGGAAAAAAGGAGAAAAATCTTTAATAAAAAGACACCAGGTACAAAGCAACGTTTTACTTTTGTTGTGGTAAAAAAAAAAAGTCACATTTTACAGATAAAATGTAGAACCCTGAAATACTGACACATTCTCTTATCGTGCACAATGCTGAGGTTCTCTTACGAATCACTTTAAAACTGCAATTAAAAATGTACAAAAAAAAGAAAAGAGAAAAAAAAATCAACCCACAAAGCTTCTAAAAAAGGAACCCGCAGGCACTTCCTCTTGTGGAATGTTTAAAAAGTTAGCCTACTAAAGAAAACAGTCGACTTCTTGTGAAGGTTTTGAAGAAATATGTATCAGTTCATTTATTTGGGTATTCAATAATATCCTTGGTGATAATGCTGACTCCATGGCTTCTGACCCCAGAATTGCTGCAATAAATGGATAAATAGTTAATTTTAACCTGTAATCAACATAATGGTTACATTCTTACAGAAACAGACATGGAGCTCTCATGGAATTTGAGAAGATTAAAGTCCTCTCACATAGCAGCAAGTTCCTGAACAACTGAAGGTAGTTGAGAGTTCACAGTATTTATGTGAAGTCAAATACTACGCACCATTAAGACCAATAAGCCATAGCTGATACTTGATACATCAAGCCAGATAAGTTTTCCACAGCAAACTATTTATAGTGATACCACCTAGCATGAAAAGTTTGCTACCCACTTTTGATTACACATCTGATTCTCTCAGACAGCATTTTGAAACATTCAAGTTAACAATCAGTGAAAAGGTCAAGCTATGACTACTTACACCCTGCTGCCACTGGTTGTAGCCCTGAGATTGATTTTTGTAGCCACGATTATTTCCCCTTCCTCTGAAGTTCTGCAAGAGGACAACATTTTTTTCAGTACTCCCATCTATACATATTTTTCAGAACTTTACTAACACCAATGTTTACTACCACCAAAATATCAGGTAAGATACAGAATCTTTCAAATACAAGGTATCAGGCCTAGGTTAAAAACAAACCACCTCCCTGAAAAACACTAGAATGCCAAAAGATGCCCCCTCAAAGCAACTGCTTCTCAAACATGGGGCAAGAACCTCAGAATTAATAAGCCAGCTCAAACTGTTGTCGCTGATAGTCTGGAAAGCTGGGTAATCCAGTTTGGACTCACCCTATTTCCAGCTGCTGAACTGCACCGGGACAACTAAAAATACAGGAGCTTGCCTATTTTTAGTTAGCAAAGGCTGTAGTTTCTACAAGGATGTGTTATCTGATCAGACAAAAGGATATAGGTCATACAACTGAAAATAGAAGTGCTAGCCCACAAAATTTCAAATAAAAGTTACAGTACAAATAAAAAACAAAAATGGACACCAATGCTACTAAGGTAAAATACTGCATTTCCCCTCTTTGTCAGTACTAGACAAACCTAAGCCATGTTTACTAGCTTGGGCTCCATCTGCTGGCTCTTCCATAGCCCAAAAATACATTTTTCAAATACTTCCAATGATATTCCATCAGTTAAGACCTAGGCTAGTTTGTCTTTACCAGTTGTTTGATACTAGACACCAAAACAAAGACATTCTACAGAGCTACTTCAACTTCACTAAATGCTTGATAGGGATACACCTTGACCTTAAGGCCAAACAACGGTTACTACTATTTAGAGAGAAAAAAAAAGAGAGGGGGGAGAGACACCTCCCCCCCCCAAAAAAACAAAACAAAACAAAAAACCACACACACACAAAAACCCAAACCCAACAAAAACAAACAAACAAACAAACAAAATCAAACACAAGACTTCAAACATGCCCTAAATATCTTAATCTTTAAAAGGACAGAGGTACAATCCGCTGGGAACCTCCACGTCAGTATCAGACCTTTAGGCAGCATTCAGAACCCTGGGCATGTACACTAACTTAGAAAGGTAGGCCCTCTAAGTATGGGATTATTGTAATACCACTACGAAGTTTGGGGAAATTCATAGCCACCAGTCCTTTCAAGAATCATCTAAAGTACTGTAGTTCAACTAATAAATCCCCACAAAAGCATCACCTGGTTGTAGTTTCCCCTGTTGGGCATTCCACCTCTGTTATAATTTCCTCTGTTTGAGTAGCCACCTCTGCTTGGAAAGACAGGGCCACGAGGATATGGGTAGCCAATTGCACCACTGCTGCCACCGCCACCACCGCCACCTCCACCACCTCGCTGAGGCATGTTGCCTCCTCTCCTGTTGTATCCACCACGATTGCCAGGGACTGCAGGAAAAGAGTTATCTCAATCAAGTAATTGTTAGGTCTTAGCTATTTCTTACGTTAAGATTATTGTTCAAAATGACGGTAATGGAAGTAAGATGTACTAATTCAGTGCAAAGATTAAGTCATTTGGTCATAGTGAAAAATGGTAACATAACCATGCACTACCCCCAATACAGTCCAGTATACCAGCGAACACCAAACCCAACATAAAAACCTCAAAGCTGTGCCTCAAACCACACAAATGGCATAATCCAGGATTTTGACAACACTCACTTTTAAAACTGGATGGTTAGCTTTGCACTAACACATTAAGTTTTCTGAGGCTGAAATCAAGGCTTTCACTACATAGTAGCTGCAATGGAAGTACTAGAACCTTCCCAGACCCAGCAAGCAGCAACCTTCAGAGTTTACAGCCTTAATTCTAAGCTCACCTCCTCCTCTGAAGTTGCCACGCATGTTGAATCCTCCACGTCCTCTCTGCCCCCTATTAAATTGATTTTTATTGCTCTTCTTGTTCTTCTTTGAGCCAGTGTTCTGTTTCTTTTCTGGCGGAAGAGATTTCTTACTTTCTTCTTTATATTGTTCCAAAAGCTTTTGAGCTTCTTCTTTTTGCAATTCTACATAGATTATTTCATCAAAACATTCTGCTACTTCTGGCAGTGTGAAGTTCCCTATAATTGCAAAAACACTGAGTGTTCAGCATCTATAGTCAGCTACAATCAAAGCCGTAATTAAGTCACCTTTCTCCCATTCTTCCTCCCACCCCTTGCATTCCCTCAGCATAGGGACAAAATTACATAATTTGAGCATTTAAGAAATGTAACAGTGACAAAGGAATAAACAGGTCTTCATGGAGTTGCCAGTACTGTTCCAAACCTTGAAAACATTCTGCCTATATCTTTTTTGCTTTTATAAGCCTCCACTCAGAACACCACTTTCTGCCAAATATGTCACTTATATAAGGGCACTTTATGCCAAGACAGCTTTGTGCATCTGCATGAAGCATATCAGCATAACTGAGTAGTGTTAAGGACTGCAGCAGAGGGAACACAATATAGTGTTGTCCTACAAGTTACAATAGTCTTCCAGTTCTGTTTAAGTACAACTGTTTAAGATAAAGTGATTTTTTTTTTTTTTTTTTAGACTTCACGTTTACTTAATCCTTTAAACAGATACTCAGCATCCTAAAACACAGTATAGGATTATGTTCCATGCCTTTCATTTTGAGAACTGCATGCTCTGGAAGATCTTTTCCCTCCACCTCTGCCTTCTTTTGTGTTCTTTGCTTGTAGTCTTCATCTTTTGGGCAAACAACAACTGCTTTGCGCTGGAAGCCTGCAAACAGGCACATTTTTCTCCTCTGCGCAGCTGCAGACACATTTGTCTGAAAAAAATGCAGTAACTTACTACACGTAGCTGTCATTGTAAGAGTTAAGGAAGTCAACTTATGGTGTATAGACTTCACCTCTACAAGAGTTTGCAACGAAGTTTACAAATAACTGGACATAAAGATGCTGCATAATGTAAAGTTACGAGCTCATATCCAAGTTTTAAAACACTATTCCTCCCACATCCCATAAATCCATAGTTCAGACAAGCATTTGTAGTAATATCTCAACTTTGTGTCCCATGAGTGAGTAGTATGTCAGTAAGGTGAAACAACTGCTATTACAATGTAACTTTAATCCCATTTAGCTACTGCACTAGAGACTATAACAAGTTTCTTTAACCATTTTTCACTGAAGCTTCTACCTGATCCAAAATGAAGTTCCGCTTCTTGCGAGCTGCAATCTCAATGAACTTTCCAAGACACTGTGGAGCTCTCTGCAACAGTGTGTTAAGTTTTCCAGTGTCTGCCATCTGCCGCTTAAAACCTGCAACCTACAGAGAGATTTTCCAGAGTTAAAAGCAGCCCTCATACACATGGCTGACATTTTTCTTTGCTTAACGCTTTTCCCCTCACTTTCAAGGATTGTTCAAATTCAAGGCAATGGCTACAAACTCATAACTGCAATTCCCAAAGCCTCTGGTAAGACACAGAGCTTTCTAAACAAAGACTCTAGGTGAATCAATACAGCTGAATCTTAAGGTATACTCATTAGATTATTAATTTAAAGCTAATGTTCTGTTCTGAGGACAGTGACATAAAGAGAAATAGAAATACTTAAACAGTCAACAACAATTGACTATTTCTTATATAGTACCATGAAAAGCTTCAGAATCCTGCTGTGTCACATATGAGCTAGCAGCAAAGTGAGATAAAGATCTTCAATGGCCACTAGCTAATCAGTAGCTAGTTTCTTAGTGTTTCTTTATCACAAAAGAACTCAAAGGCAGCTAAAGACCTTGAATTTACAGCAAGTCTTTGGCATATCAATACAAAAATGTTGTATTATTACTTACCATCATTTTGTCCATAATAGTATTTGTCCCAAGAATGTTGTATTTCCCAGGATTTGCTGCTGCATGTTTGGTAACCCATGTAGTCTTGCCAGCTCCAGGCAAGCCAATCATCATCACCACCTATGACGACAGGTTCTATACTTGAGATGCTAGTTCAAAGATTGTCTTTAATATGCAACTTAAGCCAGCAAGCCTAAAAGGAAACTACCTGGGGGTGTGGGGGAGTGTCGGGGTGGTGGTGGCAAAGAGTGACAGGACACCAAGTATTAAAGCCCCCAAACTAAAAGGGCAGAGTTCTACAATAGTCTGCTAAATTCTATCACTTCCATTCACCTATCTCAATAACTTTAATAACATTAACAAGAAACTTACCTCACAATCTTTCTTTTGCTCAGGTCCCTTTGGTCCTCGGACCCTGTCCTCCAGCGGGACCTTCTGGATGAAGGTATACTCCTCAGGTACAGGGAAATAAGGTTCCTCCTTCTGACCAAAGTTGAACTCAACCGCACAGTTATGGCAGAGAACATGTGGGAAGAGTGGCCGTCCATCAAGAACTTCCTTACTTATTTTGAATGCCACACCAAGCTCTTGTCCATTCTTGGAATATGAAAGTTCCACTTCATCACCATCAAAATTCTGTTTTTTCAGACAAAGCATTAGTTTGGATGAAATTACACACCACACTCTATAAAGTGAAGTAATTTTACTCTACTGGCTATTTTCACTCAAATTCTGTAACACTATTGTATCATTAATAGCATTAATAGGAAATTTTTAAGTAGTTCCTTTAAGTGAGTTATTGTCAGTCATCATCTTAAGATCTCAAATTTTTATTTTTTTTTTTTTACATTTGTGAATATGAAATCTTAACATGCTGACAGTAGTTACTGTTGATAGTACTGGCTATTTCTACCTCCTTTCTATGTTAAACAACTTATCTTGCTCCAAATTTTTCTGTATTTGGTTTATTGCTTCTCACATCTAAAGAGTCTAAAAAAAAAAATAAAAAAAAATCAAGGATATTTCTCCTCAAAAGAAAATATAAGTGAAAACTTACAGCAAAACACCCAATCACATCATTTTCATCAAACTTCTCACCAAAGTCTTCAGTCTCACAATTGCATGTCTTTATTCCTTTTAGAGAATATCCATAAGAAAATTCTTCTTCACCTGAAAAAATAATTTTAGCTTGTTAAAAACAAGTATTTCTCACCTAACCTTTTAGAAATACAGTAAATTTACAGCTACTTAAGTAAGCTGCTATTCAGGCTGGTTTTACTAATGCCAAACAATCTGTGACTCCACACATCACCCCCCACCCCCCACGCACCAACAGTTACAGCTCATTCTTTTATTCAAGAATACTCTCACTTGAGATGAACAGCAGTGTTTCCCCCCTTCCCAGTTTTAAGAGCTTTGTGCTGCTTGTTTCAGGTTCACACTGACATAAAGCTGAACTGCCGGATAAAGATATAAGCAAGTAATTTTAAACTCTGAAGACCTGATTATGCACCTTTATACCTGTAACACAGTTAGAAAGGCTTTCTGAATTTAGTCTCTGGTAGCACTTACCCCTCCCCATTTTAAAGGGAGTTTAGCAGACATTCAGCTGAAGATGAAACTGCAAGGATCAAGCTAACAGGAAGTGTCAAACATAAGGACTCAGGTAGAATTTAAGTACTTAACTAGAAAACTGCTGCTGGTGTCAGAACATAGTAACTCATATAGATTTCCCACAAAGATAAGGTCTCAGCAGCAGGTATTAGCTATAAATACAATTATGATCAGTTCCCATGTATCTACCGTAGTTGTACTGTACTTCTTTCTTCTTATCTCCTTTCAGAAATGATTCTCCCCCAAAGCTAAAAATAGTAATGTTATAGTTATCCAGGAGTTTTTCTTCTCTCGTTAGATCTTATATGACACCCCACCCTTTAAGATAAATGGGAAAAAAAACCAACCCTCTTCCTCTTTATGACACTAGATGAAAAATCCTTATTCTTATCAGGTCTTCAAGAATGTCCTCCACAACCCATACCTGACCACTGAAAGAATTAACTCCAGTCATGTACTCCTTACAGGCCTGAATACTTAACCAACTTTATTTGGTCCAAGTAATAAGCTTTCTTCTACCACGTCCAGTGAATGATTCAAGACCACTTTAACGACATACAAAATAATACAAAAGTAATCAGATGTTTAAGTCTTACCAAGCAACATTCCACTTGTGTTCAGTGACCAGCCAACTCGCACTTCATGTATGTCAATGTCTTTTGTATACAGATGTTTAACAGGAATCTTTTCTGTAACCTATTTTTTAAATTATTCATTAAAAGGTATGTAGTATTTATTAGACAATATGGAAACACAAAGGTAACATCTGGAACGTTTACACTTTGGTTAAATCTTAGCTAAATTTGAGTAATTGCCTTCTGAAAAAAACAAAATATGCTTAAGTTTGTGAAACCAGAAGCCAATGACTAAACAGTTACATCTCCTGACCGAGCAACATAGACACCATATATCTTCAAAGTACTTAGTCATAGCAGTCCCTCTCAGTGGCCAAAACCCTTATTTCCTTGTGATACTGTATTAAAATCACAAAGAAGATGTATACTTTTTCTAAATTAATTGTCATAAAGTTGGTATTAGCAGTACCTTACTTTGCCAATAAAACTGGCAATGGCTAAAAAAATTGTTTTACGTAGACAGAGGAAAATATTATACTCGTCCCTTTCCACACTAAGCAGACTTCCTGGGCAAGATGCCATCTTCCAAATAACATAACCAGATTCAAAACAAAACACACCTAAAAGCACTGGAATCTGTAGGCAAACAGCTATTTTCTATCTGCCTTTACAAATTTCACCAAACTGAATTGAAAATCTGGCCAGTATCCTACCAATTTCCACAATTAGGAGTCAGGTGACTGAGGTGAAACTGATTTGAATGTGAACAGGGCAGTTAAGTACCAATATCAATTTCACTCCATCACCTTCCCAAGTTGATAGATACCAACAGACACAGAAATCACTCAATGCAAGAGCATGGAGAATGGGATCACTACACACTCCTCATGGTAGTGGTTACATTTGAAAGTACTAGAGGAAGAGAACAGAGTAAGCATTTATATACACAGATGCATCATATGCAAAGAAGTCTTTAACTTTTAAATAAAAAACACACACAAGCTTTGTGACTCCTGTTATTCTTTCTCCAACAGAACTGGAGAAATCTGTTTATTACAAGGCTGATTGCTCTTTGCCATTCTTACCCTTTAGCAGAACTCTTGCTCTCCATATTCAAGTACCTGCTAAACAGTCATACCACTTACAAAAGTCCAAATTATCAGGCTGGAAGGGACCTCTGGAGGTCATCTAGCTCAAATCCCTACTTAGTGCAGGTCAAAATCAAAGACTAAGTAGGAACAGAGAAAAAAAAAAAAAAGGACTGCAGGGGTAATTTATATCCCCTTTAAAAACAACAACCAAACAAATAAAACCAAACAGACACAAACCACACACACAATAATAATAAACCCCCCACCACCACAAAAATACACACCCAAAACCAATCAACAAACCCCAAGCTTTCTGTGATCTTTAGAAAGTACAAGCAAACTTCTGGCTATCAAGTGTCAAAATTCTTCAAGTATGAGTACATGAGGTGCCAAATAAAATTCTTGGTTCAAAAATGAGACCAGAAGTTTCATATTGAGCTGACTGTTTTCTGTTGTTGCTAAATGGAAGCTCCTAAAAAAAAGGAAGCAGTTTTGCAAATTGAGACATCTTTTTATCAAGAACTATTTCACAGGCTTGTTAAGAGAAGGCCTTCTGAAAGTCCTGTTCACCTGAATTATTATCAGGTTAAGTCCAAAAATCCTGACAAGTATAAATTATATTACATTATATTTAAGCATGCAAACCAGTCTCCCATAAAACATCACTAACTCACCTTCATTTCAAAGCAGACTTTGCCTTTAGAAACTCCATAGGAGGCTCTCCCTCCAGCCCAAAGGAAAGCAAAGCTTTCCATGGTCAGAGAGGAAGCACTAAACCGGTCTCTTGAGATTTTAAAATGCAGGTCACAGTTATCTGTCAACATAAAAATCATTGTTTACTCTTACTACAATGTGAAGTACATCTGTCCAATTTTGCGCATTAAAGGTGATTTCAACTTTCAAAAGTGGTTTTCAGGAAAAACTGCCAGTAAGTGTTCAGCATCTTTCAGGGAAGCAACTGAACTAATACCTAGATGGAGCTGCAGGTTGAAGCTCAGCCAATCTTAGGAAAATCTATCTACCAAGAATAATTTTCAAGGTCCCATCTTTATTTCTGTCACACAAATTCCCTCTACTTTCTTTCATGTGCTTAAAAACCTGAATTTCATCTCATCTATTTGAGCCTTTTTTTGTTATCTGAGGAATTTCCATCAATACAGAGAAAAGGAACCTGCATTGTGCTCTGCCTTATTTGCTATATACCTTTTTTCAAGTATTCATGACCAAATGTAAGGGCAGCTGAGGACTAAATAGGAACACACTTTTTTTTTTTTTTTTTTTTAAGTACTACAAGTAGTACTGTCTTTGGTTAATATAGTCAATTAGCAAGCCCAATTAGATTAAGCCTATTAAAATACAGTCAACTAAGTCAAGTACAGATAGGTTAGGCACACAGAATGTGGTATGAAAAGCTACTTCACCTAAGAAACATGATCTACACTATGAATTCACCTACTGCTCTAAGAACTTAAGTGAAACCTTTGTTTTACAGACATCTTCAGAGCTGCACACCATAGAACTTCAGATTAATCTTTCAGTAGGTTTCAAAAAGACAAGGCAAAATGGTAGCATGAGGTGCAGGATACAGCACTTGAATCCCCCAGAGCAAGGAATCCATAGACAGCACTCCAAACCTATCTGTTACAAGAATGGAGCAAAATAAACAGTGAATTCTTCTGTCCTAGTATAAAATCTGCATGCTGCCTGAGTACACTAAAATGCAGTCTTCCCTGTATTAGTGATAACTCTAACGCATAAAATCTCATTTTCTTTGCATATAGCCATCCCCAGTTGCAACCACAGTATGTGTGGCGAGTTCTCATTAGTGTTTCTAGCTTCTGCTGCATGAAAACCAGGTAAAATAGAGAAGAAGTCCACCTGTGTATGTTACTTTTAGAACAACAAATGAGAACCAAATCTGAAGTTACAGCTTCCTTGTAAGACATGGATAATAAAAAGCACTTAGAGTGATAAACCTCTTATATGTCTGGATCATTATGGTCCACAATAGAGAGAGTCAAGTTATTAGACAATTCACTCTTAAAGCTGTTTGATTGTGATCTCCAAGCAGTCTGTTGTCACTTAAAACTTGTCCAGAAACAGAACTTTCTACTAGAGATAACAATAATGAAGAGTAGCTACTACTCAGTTACTGAGAAAAATCAGAAGGTTCCACACAAAGGTGGCTACTCACCAGGTTAGCGGCTATAAACTGGCCATTTATTTACCAAATTGTCAATGATGGCATTTTCAGCAATCTACATAGCTGAAAATTAATACTTCCTTTCATTTAAAAATATTTTTCAGGATAAAAACCACCTGGGGCTACTAGCAAATATTCCAGATAATGCAAATTTAAGCTTTCCTTCCATGGCACTTCAAGAACCAAACAAGTTCAAGCATTACTTATTCAAATTTTCTAATACTGCACCAAGTCCTTGTACTTACCCTCAAGGAAAAAAAAGTCAGCTTTTCCTCTGCCATGCTACATCACACCACCACTAACATTTATAATCTACCTAAAAAAAAAACCCCAAACCAAAACCACCCCCCAAACCACAAGACACCCCTCTATTTGTAGGTACTTGCCAGTTCAACCAATTCTCTCTGCCATGCCCTCAGCACAAATCACTCCCCCATGGACCCAAAAACTCTTAGGTTGCATGAGGTCATTCTTCATGAGGCCTTACCTGGTTTGGTTTTGGTTGTTAAATTTATCAGAAAATACAAAAAAATATCTCCACTGGTTGGTACATAAATAGAGCCGTAGCAAGTTATGCAGGAAGCTTATTTCACGACCTGTACTACTGTAACCACCTACACTACTGACTTTCAGAACTTTGAGGTGAAAAGCTCATGTGCTATACAATTAGTTTCTCAAGTAGTTTCTAGGGTGTTCACTATGGTCACTCTACACTTGGGGGCCATTTAGTTTCCATAACAGAGTAGTGTTTTGCTTAAGATTTCTTCAGAACACTGCATGATATAAAGACCCATACATCCCTTTTGCATATTGAAAATGGGATGGCAACACCCTTTCCTTCCCCCCCCAATATCTTGGTAATAAAAGTCAACAAATGTATTCAACCCTACATTTCAGAAAGTGTGGTTTTTAAAATTAAAAGCCTAACACCACATCTTTCCATAGTAAAGGAAGGCATGTTTACTCACAAGTATCAAGACAAACCACCGTGTCATCAAAATGTTCATCTTCTTCTTCAACAGGCGGTTGAGGGGACTTAGCCCTGAACAAAACCAAACAAAAGATGGTAAACCTACTTGTATTTTTCATAATATTAAAATAAGCATTTTGGTACTTTACTTCTAATTCACAAAATGCTGCCCAGCATCAAGTTGATTTACCTGCTGTACTTATTTTCTTCAATGTATTCAAAATATCCACGGCCATGGTCTTCCCGTGGTCTCTTCACGCCCCTCTTTTTCTCACCAGGTTTTTGTTCTGTTTTAGCATCTCCTGCAACAGAATTAATGGTTTATTTTAATTACAATAAATAGCTCTATGATTGCGAGTAAAATCCTATACGACGGTTCCAACTTTGGAACCTGTAAAAACCCTACAGCAAGAAAAAAGCAACAGTACCCTGAAGGAGAGTTTTGCTTTATACTAAAATAAAAAACAGTATCAAATTTTCTCGGAGGACTCAAAATTCGTCTATTAAATCATCTTTGATCTGCGACAGAATCGGCGAGTACACTATACTGTTACTGATACAGTACTCCACGTTAAGATCCCCACAGAAGAGCCAGACCGCTCCCATGCGATATGGGAAAAAACAAAAAACAAAACAAAAAAAACCCCCAAACAAACAAAAAAACCCAAACAAACAAAAAAACCAAAAAAAACCCCAACACCAAAACGGGACAAAAAAACCCCTCCCGCGACGCCAGATCCGCACCACCCCCAAAACCCCCCCGCCCGCCA
>JANHGN010022035.1:0-40971 GCA_024605025.1 Megaceryle maxima | reverse complement strand
CCCTGCCCATGACAGGGAGGTTGGATTAGATGATCTCTAAGGTCCCTTCCAACCTAGGCCATTCTGTTCTGTTCTGGGTGATGCCCGATGATAGGACAAGGGGTAATGGGTAGAAGCTGAGGCATAGGAAGTTTCACATAAACGTGAGGAGAAATTTTTTCACTGTGAAGGTGACGGAGCCTGGAGAGGGCTGCCCAGGGGGGTTGTGGAGTCTCCCTCTCTGGAGATATTTGGAGCCTGCCTGGATGCATTCCTGTGTGATCTGGTCTGGGTGATCCTGCTCTGGCGGGGGGGTTGGACTGGATGATCTTTTGAGGTCTCTTCCAGCCCTTGACATTCTGTGATTCTGTGATTATGTCAATAAAAAAGTTCTCAATATGATTGGAAGAATACAAAATAAAAAACTTGGAATTTTCCTTGGTGGTAGCAGGATTGTGAGGACATGTTTCTCTTCTTGCTGGTAGGTGCGCACTGCTCCATGGAACACCACACGCGCTTTCATTGCTGCTATGAAGGGCAAGTGTCTCCTGGAAGTGACTGGTGTAGCAGATCCTACTGGTTGTGGTGAAGGATTTTCTTATGTGAAGATTCCAAACAAACCAACTCAGCAGAAGGTAGAGTTTTCAAGGTTGGACAAAAAATTGATAACTAGAAAGTCATGTGGGACAAATAGAATAAATATGGGGCATCAGGAAGAGAAATTATCAGATGAGCCTAGGAAACATTTATGTGATGACATTAATAGGCTGCATCTTCCTCTGAACAGGACGATAAAGAACCTCAGCCAGTGAAGAAGACAGTGACAGGGACAGATGCTGATCTGCGCCGACTTTCTCTTAAAAATGCCAAACAGCTTCTGCGTAAATTTGGAGTGCCTGAAGAGGAGGTGAGCATGATCCTGGAGCACATTACAGAGTTCTCATTGCTATGGATTCAGCAGCTGGATGTATATGTTTCTACTTTGACCTTATGTGGAAAGGAGTTGAAATACACAGTCAACTACCCCAGTTGTATGTCTTTAAAGCCATGCTTTCCTCTTTCCAGATAAAGAAGCTGTCCAGGTGGGAAGTGATTGATGTGGTACGTACAATGTCTACAGAGCAAGCTCGTTCAGGGGAAGGTCCTATGAGCAAATTTGCACGTGGATCTCGGTTTTCTGTAGCAGAACATCAGGAGAGATACAAAGAAGAGTGTCAGCGCATCTTTGATTTACAAAATAAGTAAGTTCTTACCTGATGTTTATGGCCTTGAACCCCACCCTGTCTCTCACACCTTAGAAGTCCAGAACTATCTGCCTGGTGCTCACTGGCATGTAATGGTATAGGTGTTGATTCAACTGAACAAAGCACTGAGAAAAAGGGCTTTAGCTGTTAATAGAAACATATGGTTAGCCTTAGTGTCTTGCTGTTATAGACCTTTTCAGAGGGTAAAATGAGGTGCATAGTCTGCCATGTGTAACAGCATGTTCCACTGTTCTATAGATCAATAGTGTACCACCCTATTTTTTTAACAATAGTTTGCCATCAATCTCTAAAGAATCAGCTATGTCCTGTTCTTTAGAACTGCCAGAAGAATTAATTCATTACTCCTTGTTCTGGCCCAAGACCTGAGAGTGGGGAGAAAATACAGTACTGTTGATGATGAAGCAATCAAGATATTGAAGATTGGCTTGGAACAATTGATCTTTTGGACACAGGGAATTACAGGAGGACTGAGAAGGGGATATATTATGTCTATTCTTGTAGTAGTGATCCCCAACATTAATTTTCAAACCTTTGTGTCATTTTTACCTTTGTATTTCTGGGAAAGTAATAGGCTGATTTTTCTGGGGGGTGAACTCACTGACTTTCAAGGTGCCTTCTGTTTCAGGGTTCTAGAATCCACTGAGATCCTGTCAACAGACACAGATAGCAGCTCAGCTGAAGACAGTGACTTTGAAGAGATGGGAAAGAATATTGAGAACATGTTACAGAATAAGAAAACTAGTTCTCAGCTCTCTCGGGAAAGAGAAGAGCAGGAACGAAAGGAATTGCAAAGGATGCTTCTGGGAGAAGACAGTGGCAATGACAAAGAAAGAAGCAAAAAGGAGAGGAGAGACAAAAAGGGGCTATGTAAGTAACTGCAACATCCAGACTGTACCTGGGGAGGGATGCAGAAGTCTGTGTGCTGTAAAGTGTGCTGATCTGGCCTCTCAGAGGTGAGTGTGAATTCCTTACAGTAAGGAAGAAACCTATCCATTCTACATATATAGACATGCCTATATGGGGCTTCTTCCTTCTGAGCAATTAGTGACTGAAAAAGCATTTAAAATGTTTTCTTTGTCCCATAGCTCTGCTTATTTTGAACTATAAGATTACTCATATATGTCTTTAGATATTTACTGCTTGCTGCCTAAGTTTCCTTTTTTTTGTGTGTGTGTGCGAGTAGTTTTCTCAAGATGTGTTCACAAATAGTTCCTGCGAACACTTACGGTATTCAGATTGGATCTTGTGTTTAAACACAGCTATGTATGTGAAACAAATAGACAAAGTACATAGACTGACATCAGTGTGTTATACTGTGTGCTATATCAGTGTGTTTGGGAGGTAATTGGGCAGCTGCTAGATTTGTATCTTTTGGAGATGTGTTTAAGTGCATTCTAACAAGGAACTTGACACATCCTAACTGGTAGGTAAAAGTGTAGGTAAATCTGTGAATGAACTTCTGTCTGTTATGATTAATGCTCAAGACTAATGTTATTTGTGGATGTATATGAACAAAATTGAGCTCTGCTGCACCTGGGTCAACATTATTGCTACTGTTTGAAACCCAGGTTGGGAATAAATCACTAATTAAATAATTACTGGAATAACTTATTAAGGGATGTATAGAAGATTTGCTGATGATTGTTGACTTATGAAAAGATATCCAGTGTTACTTTGAACAAAATCTCTCTCAACCAAAACTATGGATGGTGCCGCAAGTTTCTGCGGTCACATGAGGCAAGGCTAGTTTACTGGTTGTAACACTGGTTGGAGAACTAGATAATTGTTGACCTTTGGTTTCTGCTAGATATCCCTACTTATGATGAAACCCACTGTAACTAAGGAATCTGCAGGGCCATATTGCAGTTGCCTTACGTGTTGCATTTGGGCATCTGCAGGTCTTTCATGACTGTAGCTGTTCTTTCTGGCTTTATAATCTATGTTTATAATGTTGGTTTTGATTGATGCATGTCATGATAAGAGAACATGAGCAAGCAAGGGAAAGACTTCTATTACTTAGATTTTCCTGAATTTGTGTCTTGAACATTTTAAAGCCAAACCTACCTTCTGTACTACTTTCTGTATTTAAATAATGATTTTTCTACAGTGTGAAAGAAATAAAATAAAACATCCTTTTGTAGCATCAGCTTCAGGAGTCTCATCGAACTCTCACAAAGATGACGACACTGCCTCTGTAACCAGCCTTAATTCCTCTGCCACTGGCCGCCGCCTCAAAATCTATCGCACGTTTAGAGATGAGGATGGCAAAGAATATGTGAGGTGTGAGACAGTTCGGAAGCCTGCGGTTATTGATGCATACTGCCGAATACGGACTACCAAGGATGAAGAGTTCATGTATGATATATATGACTTTTTCTTTTTGTTAATTTTTAACTTGGCCTGTAGACTATTTCATTCTATGGGCATTATGAAGAAATGTAGAATGGCAGCATGGAGAATTGATTAGAAATCTGGCACTGTAATCATTTAGAGAGAGATATTTAATGGCTGTTCATTTGGAGGGTACTATGAATTTTGTGCAGTGATTGATCTGACAGAAGGGTACCTGGTACATCATCAACTCAGATGATGAAAAACTTGTGTGTTTTGTTTTGTTGTTTGGTGATGTTGTTGTTTTTTTTTTTTTTTTACCCCTAGACGAAAGTTTGCTCTATTCGATGAACAGCACCGTGAGGAGATGCGGAAGGAGCGGCGCAGGATCCAGGAACAATTACGGCGATTAAAACGGAATCAAGAAAAGGAGAAACTCAAGGGCCCTCCAGAAAAGAAGCCCAAGAAAATGAAAGAGCGTCCAGACTTGAAAGTAAGCATATCCATTTGTAAAGCATACTAATAGGTCTTGGGTATGGGAGAAGCTTTCTGTTCTAGTTCTAAAGATCTTACTAGGGGATTTTATTGATACTTTGCCTCTAAATTAGGTGCCTGTGTATGAATTTTGATCTGTCATCTTTCTTATATTTTTGTAGCTAAAATGTGGAGCATGTGGTGCAATTGGCCATATGAGGACTAATAAATTCTGCCCTCTTTACTACCAAACAAATGCCCCACCTTCTAATCCTGTTGCAATGA
Organism: Megaceryle maxima; assembly: GCA_024605025.1. Lineage (NCBI taxonomy): Eukaryota > Metazoa > Chordata > Aves > Coraciiformes > Cerylidae > Megaceryle > Megaceryle maxima. The sequence goes on along the minus strand of JANHGN010022035.1, from coordinate 36,637 downwards.
CAGAGGAGCAGGAGGAAGAGCTGGAAAAAACAGTCATTCACAATGATAATGAGGAACTCATCAAAGTAGAAGGAACAAAAATAGTCCTGGGAAAACAACTGATTGAGAGGTAAGGGAAGAAGCTTACTATCCTGATGGGTAGTAAGAAAAAACAATTTAGAGCTCAGTGCTGAATACTCATATGCATATTAATCACAGGAATAAAGTGACAGGGCTTTACACAGACTATTAATACAGTTGTTTTGATTGTCTTTTGGGTATTATAGCAGATGAGACTGAAGCCAAGACTGGGGGAGAAATGGTCTTGATTCACAAGAGGGTTAGAGGGTATATTATGCTTTTTTAATTTTTTCCTAGCGCGGATGAGGTTCGCAGGAAATCACTGGTCCTGAAGTTTCCTAAACAGCAGCTTCCTCCAAAGAAGAAGCGACGAGTAGGGACAACTGTTCACTGTGATTATCTGAATGTGAGTGAAGGTGTTAGTGAGCTCATTACAGCATCTCTATTTCTGTTTGTACCAGTTAGCCATTTTCTTTACTACTTCTGTGCATCCTCAATATGCAACACAGATACCTGTCCAGTAAATTAATAAACTAAATTGCTTAGGATTTCTGTGGGTAAATACTTTTTGTCTTGGAACCGCCTTAATTTTTCTGCCTCTGATTTCTTCAGCGTCCTCATAAATCTATCCACCGACGGCGAACAGATCCCATGGTGACACTGTCATCCATTTTGGAGGGCATCATCAATGACATAAGGGATCTTCCTAATGTAAGTTTAAGCTATAAGACCAAAAGCCTGTGTTATAAGCAATATGATTAAAGTAGATTATGTGTTGTGAACACCAAAATTAAGCTTGGCTTTTCTGAGATGAGTGGCGTGACACCCATTTCCCACCCTGTCCTGCACACAGTTGCTGCTATAGTTTCATAAGTTATCTGAGCTCTGAGTATTTTTGGCATGAAAACATCCATATCAGAAAATATTGTTAAATAGTTCTGTATGGATGTATATTTTCAGGCCCTATGATGTGTGTATTCCCCCCACCACCCGAAAAACGTGCATAACACTTGATGTACCAGTGTGGAATATTATATACTTGGCACTGGAGAAAATTGTGTACTTCACTGTTTTTGACCAGATTTTACGAGAAACTTACAAAATCAAAGGAATTAAGAAGATTTAGAAGATCTGAATTAAAATGAAAATTTAAAGTTCAGTGTCTTGAGTTTTGCACTGCATAACCAAAAAATACCATCTGAAAATTCTTTGAGAGATTTTTCTTCTTATAATGTTATTGAAGAACATTTTATAGAAAGTGATAGGCACTGTGGTGCTGAGCTTATATTTTCCCTGATGCAATTAAGGAACTGACTGTGTAAAGTACAAAGTAAAAATACATTAGTACTTATTCATCTGTGAAGATTAAACTGAAATTAGCTATGCTAGTACTGTGTTAATTGTTCATTTCTTCCTTTTCATCCTCAGACATACCCCTTTCATACACCTGTAAATCCAAAAGTTGTGAAAGATTATTATAAGATTATTACTCGGCCCATGGATTTACAGACCTTGCGTGAAAATGTTCGTAAGCGGCAGTACCCATCCCGAGAAGAGTTCAGAGAACACCTGGAACTAATTGTTAAGAACAGTGCAACATACAATGGTAGGCTGTTAACAACACAGGGAAACTGTGTTTCTGCTAATATGTTGTATAGGTATGAGGTGTAGATCTTTTACATTTAGAAATAAAAAATAAATTTATTGTCAGATGGCAACAATAAAAGTGTTTTTCCAGATATATGTCAAAGACTATACTAATTTTAATGAGCTAATTCATAAATAATAAGTGAACCCTAGCATTAACAATAACTAAATAACTGTGATGTAGCAGCTGGAGTCCTGTGTATCCCCTTCATATAGAGTGAACCTAAGAAAAACACTGTTTTCAGGAGAATATACTATGCATGTCTTTCCTGAAAGAAGAAGGATATGTATATCTTTTCATATAACTTTTCCTTTCTGAAAGCAAAAAGCTTTCAGATATGGATTGGTGGGGGTATACTTGTGAAATTTTCTCAATGTTTTGCTTTAGGGAATGAATCTTTCAGTACAAAAATAAATAGTTAATACCTTTTTGAACCCATTTTCTTGGTGCATGGAACTTTGAGTAGAGTTTATTGTAATGAATTTGCATCTTTTGATTCTTAGTTGCAATAGATTTTCCCCATTTGGGAAGGTCAAAAAGTTAGTTTAAAAACCCAAAAAGTGTAAGCATAAAAAAAAAAAAAAAAAAAGCCAAAAGCATAATAGCATTTATTAGGACAGCTAAGGCCTAACAAAAGAGATTTTTTTTTTTTTTTTTTTTTTTTTATATATAGTTCTGTTGCAAATAGTTGTTTCCTTGTTTGAGGAACTGTGAAATTATTTAAAGCTGTGGTTTTCTGAATGCTGCATTCTGAGTATGTCCATCTTACCTTCCTTAGCAGTTCTGCTTCACTGACCATATTTAGTGAAGGAAGCAGAAATTTCATTAAATACACTCCAAAAGTTTGGCAACAGTGGAGGGCTTAGAGGCCAGTCTTCCACAGGCACAGCTCCTTTCCTGTGGGGTTTCCAAACCTTGGCAGAATGTATACCAGATATGTGAATATATGCTACAAATAACCTTGTCTCATGTAAAATCCTTACTAAACTATTTGTGTGTATTGAGAATGTATTTGAGGATATACTTCTAGCTGTGCTAGAAATATAATCAGCGATGCTTTGGGAGTAAATGTATTGCTATATTGTGTCATAATTTGCCTTTTTAATTAGGCTGGAGTATCTCACTGTACTTGCTGTGTGCTTGCAGGGCCAAAGCACTCACTGACACAGATATCTCAGTCTATGCTGGACCTGTGTGATGAAAAGCTGAAAGAGGCAAGTCTTGTAAATGAGTTGTGGTGAAAGTGGGGAGGGAGAAATGGTCAGGGGTGGTTGAGGAGTTTGAGGATAAAGGATGTTAGTAGGCAAAACACAGGTCTTTAAGGAGAGTAGGAGAATAAGAGAGCTCCTCCCCAACCTCGGGGTGTATTTGAATTTTTACCATTTTAAACAGTTCACATTAGAGTTTTTTCTCAAAAAACAGATTCTTGTTGTTACCCTAGTTACTTTATCTTGTATGTAGGCTTAGACTTAGGCTATTATACATGTTTTTTACAAGTGTCTTCATAAAAAGGTGAATGGGAGTCTCTTTGGGACAGTATCCTGATATTAATGGTTATTAATGTAGGTCAGACACAGATGTTCCTTACTCTTATTGCAGAAGGAAGATAAACTGGCTCGATTAGAAAAAGCAATTAATCCCCTCCTGGATGATGATGATCAAGTGGCCTTTTCCTTCATTTTGGATAACATTGTCACTCAAAAGATGATGGCAGTCCCAGACGTATGTAGCTTGAGTAGAATGTGTGTTAAGTGCAAAATGTGCTGATTATAGTCCTGTGTTTATATATTTACATTGTGGTTGTTCACAAGGAGCTGTCCTGTGATATTCTGACACACCTATACTCACCCCCTTCACTTCAGCAAAGGTCCAGAAGCGAAGGCTGGGTTCCATATTTTATTTTTTCCCTGCTGCTTTTATTCCTGTATAGTGCCTGTGTCAACATCCCATTAGCATGAAGTCACTGATTTTCATTAAGTATGGTAATTATAAAACATAGTCTTCTGCTGCTTATAGCACTTGCTTTGGTAGATCTTAAAGCACTTTGCAAAGATACCGTTTTCATATGCAAACAAAACACAAGCTGATTTCTAATTGGTTAGTTTTACCAAGTGTTATACTAGTTTGTTTGTATTAAAACCCCAAAACCCTTAAGCTTACCAAATAAAACTGGATAAGGACTTCACTGTTTCTCATATATAGCAGGTATTATGTCTGAATTGAGTCAGGAAAGAGTGAATGAGAGAGAAAGCTTAATGCTTGTCCTCTTTAATTTGTTGGTTCTATTCTCTGTTGTTACCAAGTTCTCATTTCTGACATGATGAACTGTTAAACTGGTATGTATAGCCCCTGTTTTGAGATCAGACCTAGGTTTATATTCTTTGTTTATTATACAGCGATGAGTGTTTTTGCTGGATACTGTAGTTATGTTGCAGACAGTGATATTAAATAGAAAAGTCCTTTGTGTGATTATTATTTTGTATTACATGTTCCTACTATCAAATATATATTATGGGATATTGGAATAGGCTGCCCAGGGAGGTGGTTGAATCGCCTGGATGTGTTTAAGAATCACTTGGATGTAATGTTGGGGGATATGGTCTAGGGGTGAACTTGTGGAGTAGGATGAATGGTTGGACATGATGATGCCCTGGGTCTTTTCCAACCTAGATGATTCTGTGATTCTGTGATATATCAACAGGCCTAGTTAAAAATCCAACAGTTAGATTTTCTTCTATGTCCCTCCTGAAGTGAAAGGACTGGATTCAAAGTGCCTTGTGATAAACACTTCCCATACATTTGGAGTGTTAATCAGTTCTGGAGACTTGATTTATGAAATTTGTAGCTCAAACTGTAAAAAAAAAAAAAAAAATCATACATAGGATCTTTCTAAACTTGTCTGGTTTATTTCCTTCAGTCTTGGCCATTTCATCATCCAGTTAACAAAAAGTTTGTTCCTGATTATTACAAGGTGATTGCTAATCCAATGGATCTGGAGACTATCCGCAAGGTATGTAGCTTGAACTGAGAAGCCACTTTGACAGATGTTTAGATATGGTTACTTACTGGGTGACAATCTCTTCCAGAATATCTCCAAACACAAATACCAGAACAGAGAGACTTTCCTGGATGATGTTAATCTCATCCTTGCCAACAGCATTAAGTACAATGGTAGGTGGTGAAAATAAGGTTTCAGCTGCCTTCTGTACTTAAATAAATACATCTGGACACCTGTTATGTAATACTGTAAAAGCCTGAAGCTGTGAATCCTGAGCTTGATTGTTGCTTTGCTTTCCTTTCCTGCTGAGAGAAGGGATACTTACAGTTATGTTTTCACTGTTACATGGTACTTTATTTACTGTCTTGTGCAGAATGGAGCAGTTAATATTTGGTGAGGATTTTCTACTAGTTTAATACGACTGCTTCATGATTGTTTTCTGGGAATTTGCTTGATATTGACAGAGTACAACCTTCCTATCTCCTAAATAATATTTTTGATGCTGGAACAAACTGATGGCTCTTATGTTAGCTGCTTTGTATTTCTCCTTAGATCAGAAGGTGTTGGGTTTTAGGGACCTGTTTCCTGAGAGTTCTGTAACCAAAATCAGACTTTGTCTCAACAGCTGGAACTGAGCAAATGGCAGGATGCATAAAGAGATTTGTTTCTTACTACAGGGCCAGACAGTCAGTACACAAAGACAGCCCAGGAGATTGTAAACATCTGTTATCAAACTTTAGCTGAGGTATGTGGAAAATTGTATGTTAATATTTTTGTATGTTTGAATTTTCTATTCTGCAACCTTAGTAAATATCTTTATTCTTAGTATGATGAGCACCTGACTCAACTTGAGAGAGACATCTCTACTGCTAAGGAAGCAGCACTAGAGGAGGCAGATCTGGAAAGTCTTGAACCTATGACCCCTGGTCCCTACACTCCACAGGCAAGTGACCAAGCAAAGTTTTCACTTCCATTCTTTCAGTTTCAATCTCTGGGATGTCTGATCTAGAGGTACTACTTTGTTTACTGTTCTCCATCTGTCTGCAGTTCGTCTTTTAGTAGAATATCTTGTTAAATGCTGTGCTAACAGCTATTTTTAAAGGATAATTATGAGAAGTGGTTATGATGCTTCAGAGAGTGAGATACCTAAGACAAGGTAATTCCCCAAGCAACTTGCAAATCTGGTCTCAAGATGAGCTATGTATAGTCAAGTACAACTGAATGTTGATTGGAAATTGAAAAATGATGTAGATGTAGCAGTTAGAAACCCTCAGAAGGAAAGCAGTGAAAAGGTAACCAGAGACTTGTTTGGTGGGGGTATTGTTGAAGAAACTTACTGCTATGAGCAAATAAACTGCCAGAAATGATGAGCGAAAGATGACTCCTCTGCGTTCTTTGGTGGGATTCTTTGGATTTCTTTATTTTGGTTCTAACAGAAATAACACTTTGTACTCTTCATTATTTTATAGCAGCCAATTGTGTGTGTCAGTTATTCTGTATGAATTATAGACCAAATTGGAAGCATAATTTATACTGGAGATTGTATGACAGATTGCTTTTTCAGTGTGTAGTTTGTCAAAGCTATTTAGACTTTTTTTTTTTTTAATGCTGCTTCTTGCCTCAGGCTGTTTGGTTGTTTTTAAAAACATCAGTAAAAAATTACTGAAGTTCCTAAACCTTGGGAGCGATCTCTCTGCTAATAACTGAATGATCAAAATTAAAATTATGTATACCAAGTGTAGGAAGACAGATTTGGAAGCCTGTTTTGTCCAATTTAAATGGTATTGCTGCTGCTTTTTAGACTTTCAGGATTGTCATGATATATCAACTATGTATTAAAAGGGTATTTTATCAAAATCCTAATCTGTAGCTCCTTATTAACTCTTCAGAAGTCAAAAGGCATGCAGACTACAGATTGGCTTTTAGTACACTTTTTAGTACAACATTTTTTGTTGCTTTCGTCAGCTTTAGGGACTTTTGAGACAGTGATTTACATAGAATTGATTTGAAGTTGAAGCCTTGCTATTTCATATGTGATAGACTTTTTCCACTTCTGATAGCATCATTTGTGGTTGTGAGACCATTTCCATTGTAGAAATGGAAATTAAAATGGCCATGCTGAGTCAAACCAAAGGTTGATGTAATCAAATAGTCTCTCTCGGTCAGGGACCAGAAGTAAGTGGATGCAAACATATAGTGATCCTTCTTATAGTGAAGCCTCTCTGTTTCTGGCAATTGGCTGTTCAGACACCTTAAACTGCTGTTGCATCTGGACCGTTGTATTTATTAGCTGCAGAAAGGCCTATTCTCTATAAATATAACTTTTAACTCCATCTATGATTTTGGCCTCTGTAGGATTGCCCTGCATAGAAGTACTGACTTCTATTTTAAGATCGGCTCTTTGGCAAACTTCAAACCTGAGGTTGTGAGCCACTGTATTTTATTCTTGAAGAACAAACATGGTAAATAGCTTATTTTGATCAAAAAAGTGTTTAATAATATAAACACTGTGACAGAAAATGCATTTTGCATTTAGTCCTGAAATCCCAGCCTTGCCTCAAGATACTGTTCTAGTCTCAGTTCAGTGCCTGAGAATGTTATGTCTCCTGTTTCCATATATACTTTAGCCACCTGATTTGTATGATACCAACACTTCCCTCAGTATGTCACATGATGCTTCAGTCTATCAAGATGAGAGCAATTTGTCTGCTATGGACACTCCCATCACTTCCCCAGAGAAGCGAGGAACTCAGGTCAGAATCCTCCATTTTTTCATGTCGTTGGAGAGTTGGGTTGTATAAGCAGATTACTGAAAGGAGGCATATTACTTCGTAGGAAACAAGTGATAAAGATCAGAAGGTTTTGCAAGCAGAGAAGGGAATTAATTTCAAAAGTTACACATTTCCCTTCAGTTTCACTGCTCTGAAAAAGAAGAATTTAAAGAATACTATGAATTGAGATACTGCAAAACAAAGAATAGAAAATCAGAAGCTGTAAAAGAATCTGCTTAAGGCCAGGTATTTGTTTGCTTCACTACTTCTGAGAGCAGAAACCTGGTGACTCATGCTACAAAGGGCTAATATGCAATCTGTTGTTGATTTTTGAATAGCAAAATGGTGAAGTTATTCTACAAATTTGGAAGGTGATTATTATGATAGATTATTATTTAGATTATTATGGTTGCATCTTGTCACAATTAGTAGCTGTACAAACACATAGGAAGAGATTGTTGCAGCTGTAGATATCTTAAAGAAAAAAAAAATCATTATAAATGAACTTGTTAGAGTAACCACAGAATATTTTTTCTTAGTCTGTACCAAACAATAACAATTAGGGACTAGCAGAATATATGATAATGAAAATAAATTACTAGAAGGAAGAAGGTGAGGAGGGCCACCAGATTGAAGGTGGTATCAGAAAAACTAGTGAGAGCTATTCTAATCAGTCCAGACAAACAGAGATTGAATATGAATAGTTCTGCCTAGCATTGTGGCTGTCCATAGTTTTGAGAGTGCCTTGTAGATTTAGAATCTTCAAGCTTCAATTTATAGTATTTGGGACAGAATCTGCATGCCCTCTCTACCTTGAATTTGTGGTGGCAGAGGGAAGAATGGGAGAGAGAAGGGCAGGAGAAGATTCATTGAAAACTGCTGCCTGCTTTTAAAATATTTTGAGAAGAAAAACACTCCAAGATCTATTGGTATTTTCCAGAAATAGGTAGGTAAAGAAAGAACTCTGTTGCTGTAAGGCTGGAGATTCCCTTTTCAAGAATGAGCACATAGGGTGAAAGTTTGTGGAGGCTGTGTGCTCTGTGATCTTGGAATAGAGAGAGAAAGGTTTCTTCCTCTGAGAGTGATATACGTAACTTTTCCTTCTTGACACCTCCCCCCCACCCACCCCGCCATGTACTCCTGCATCTGTCATTGTGGTCCAGATGTCAGTCAATGTACCCTTTGGTTTATGTCCAGTAGCGCATTCCTCAATTATATTGCTATTTGTGTTCCCCATTCAGATGCGCCAGGGGCGAGGTAGGCTGGGTGAGGAAGACTCTGATGTAGATATTGAAGGGTTTGATGAGGATGATGATGGGAAACCAAAGACTCCAGCCCCAGTGAGTATATTTACAGAAATCCCAGTCTGTGTGTTGACTTGTGGTAGAAGTCTCCATAGTATGAGGATTTTTTGCTCTGTCTGCCACCTTGCAAGACAGCAGTATTCGTAGCAATAGCTAGACTCTTAAATGTAGTTTCTGAAGAATGCTAGCATTATGAAAGGGGTGAATACTTCAGAATGAAGTGTGATACATGATAGGCATAATATGAATATAATATAAATATAGTATGTTTTATTATAATATTAATATAATTAATGACAGGGGTAATGATAATATATGTTGTTTGATCTTCATTATCCCTGTTCTGTATGACATAGGAAGTTGAAGATGCTGATGGTGACCTTGCTGATGAAGAAGAAGGATCAGCCCAGCAGCCCCAGGCCAGTGTCCTCTATGAAGATTTGCTCATGTCAGATGGAGAGGATGATGATGATGGGAGTGATGAAGAGGGAGATAATCCTTTCTCATGTAGGTGTCCTTTTTATAAAATAGTTGAATAGGAAATGGTTGTTCACATGCTTCCATTACAAAACCATGCAGTAGAGAGCATAGAGGGTAAGTAGGATATTTAGGCTAGGTAGTCTAGTAGTCAAAAAGAGTTCTAATGGCAAGGTGAGAAAACTGGATGACCATAAATTGAAATAAAAACAGCGTAGAATAGGAGTGCCGTAAATACAGACACAGAAAAAAGCAGAGTTAAGATCTGGTTGGTTGTATTTCATAAAGTGAAACTGCAAATGATTTTAAGAAGACTGGGACTACAATGTGATGTGCAGAGACAGGAACACGCAGTTTAGTAAAAGCACAACATTTATTTTGGTATGAAACTGTGGTTAATGTTATCAAGAACTGGAAGGTGGGTCTAAAGGTTCTTCAGATTGTTTCCCTGTTTTACTAAAAAACTTGACATGCGGAAAAGTTTATGATGGTATTTAGCAATGGCTTCTGAAAATTATTAGGCAGGAAGAAAGGGGAATTATTCAGACTAGACAAGAAAATAAGGCCTTTTTGAGTAATGGTGGTAATGAGATCGCTTTGGAGTAATGTAAGAACTCTGGGTACTCAGTAAGTGGCATCACCTCGCAGATGTCCTTTCTGCTGCCTTGTGGAGCCACTACTTTGTATACAGTTCTTACAGCCAATATTGTAGCCTTTGAACAAAGACAATGGGTATGTGACAGCAAAACTTGATTTGTGACCAAATGTTGGTTTGCTACTCAGCTATCCAGCTGAGTGAGAGTGGCAGTGACTCAGATGTGGAGCCCAATGCAGTGAGACCTAAACAACCTCACGTTCTTCAAGAGAATACACGAATGGGCATGGACAATGAAGAAAGCATGATGTCTTATGAAGGAGATGGTGGGGAGACATCTCATGTTATGGAGGACAGTAATATCAGGTAATTAGGGCTTAGAATCTTGTTAAAATAATTCTTCAAAACAAAATGCCTTCTCTTAAATATTTCTCAGGTGTTTATCATAAAAAGCTGAAGTATATATCCTGTTTTTTTCTTTTAACTTTTGTCACTGCTTTTAGTGTTGCAATCGTAATTACTATAATTGCAATTTAGTTCTTATTGGCAGAAATTTGGTTTTGACATTAGGTTTTCACGAATATGAATGTTGTTTATATTAAAAAAATGTTCTTTCATGTAAGTTAGATAATTTCCTGTACATAGTTGTTTTTGAAGGCAGGAAAAATAAAGGTGTTTGTAGGTTGTCTCAGAAACTACATGGTGCCTTTAAAGTCAAAGATGATTTAGCTGATCAGCTTTGTGTTTGGTTTTAGGTGGTGTGTTTTTTCAGGTGTGGGTGTGGGGTTTTTTTTACATTCCCTCTAAGAATAAGCATTTCCCTACTTAAAAGTCCAGAAGACTAAGAATAAGAATATGCATGTTCCTTATTATGGAAGGAGTTCCATCATTAGAAAATGACAAGTACAGCAGTATCAGCTTTTTTTTTTTGCATTCACTTCAGATAATACTGACCTACTACTTCCTTCCATGGCCATTCTGTAGGGTATTAGTATGAGATTCATTGTTCTTTTTCCACTGGAATTAAGTCTGTTAATGCTAATATTGATACTTGCCTTATTAATTATCATAGGTGGTTATGCTGAGTCAGGCAAATGGTTGGTCCAGACTAGTACCTTGACAACAGTCAGCAGAAAATGCTAGAGAAGATGAAGAAACTGGGCTTTCTGCCTTTCTGTCTGTAGTAGAGGTGACAGATGGAAGGTATTGATCTGTTTTTCTTGCCCTGAAGTATATATTAGAATGGGATGAGATAAACAATTGTTTCATCAGAAAAACTTTATTTTAAAAAGCTGGCCATTGATGGAATTGGAAGTGCACAGTGGTTTGGAGTGTTCCCTGAGGACTTCAAGCTAGGGAACTTCTGCAATAGTTAAATACAGCATTGTTGGTATCAGCAGCTGATTTGAAATGATGCTTCTTCTTCTAGTTACGGCAGCTATGAAGAACCAGACCCAAAATCCAACACAAGAGATACAAGTTTCAGCAGCATTGGAGGGTATGATATCTCAGAAGAGGAGGAAGAGGAGGAGGAAGAACAGCAGCGCTGTGGTCCAAGTGTATTAAGTCAGGTCCATCTGTCTGAAGATGAGGAAGACAGTGAGGACTTTCATTCCATTGCAGGAGACAGTGACCTGGACTCAGATGAATAAACTTGCTTTCCTGAGATAATGGTCATCTTGTGCTACTCTTTGTTCTTGGATTTCTCTTGTCCCAGTTTGGTATAAGGAGCAGTATAGTATGAACTGTTAACAAGAAATAAATTTTTTAAAAAATAGTATTTTAGTTGGTTATGTTATGTGACTGAGTAAATGGTGAAAAATTAAGCTTTGGACAAGCATGCCCTGCAGATGTTTTGAGTAGTAGCCTGTACTAGTTCCAGAATCCAGATGAAGCTTTGTATGTTTTGTTCTTTGGTTTTTATAGACATAAAATAATGTTTATAAATACTGGCCTGTTGGATACAGGCATGTCTGTCAGGAAAAAAACCTCTTGCTCAGAATAAAATACTTGCTCTTCATAAACGACTAGAAAACAATTTTCATTTCATAAAGTGAAGATTTTTCTCTGGAGCCACAGTATGAATGCAGTGTATGAAGTCTTACCCTAGACTGGTTTTGGCAATTGCCTAATGACTTTACTGAAATATTCAAACAGCTGCCTGTGTTGTTTTTTTTTTTCTTTCCTAAAGTTGCAATTAGTCCCAGATTTTGGCAATTTGAGCCTTCAGGAAGAAGGATCACGATTCACAGGAGGTTGCTCATTTCCAGTCACCTGGAAAGCATGTGCAGACCCTGGGGTTCTGTAGGGAATTCTGCTGTACTGCCGTGTGAGTTCATGTCAATAAAACTTTAGAAGGTTTAAAGACGGGTACTTTTATTGCCGTTTGTCTGCGCACCGGTGTTGCTTCTCGGACAACGCAGGTGCTGTACGCCGGGCCCGGGCAACCCCTTTCGGCCTTGCGTTCCCCGTACGGTCCGCGCCGCCGGCACCCGGATGTAGCCACGAGCGTCCTGTGCGGGCCAGGGTATGCACGACGATGAGCGGTTACGCATGCGCAGTTGCGCTGCGTTTGTCGTAACGGCTTTCCGCGGAAGGATATCTGATCTGGCAGAAATGGAGATGCGGTCGGTAGTACGTCTGCGTTTCAGAGGGCGGGCTTTGCGGAAGGAGACGGAGAAAGTTCCGGTAAGGGATACCCGCCGTATATTGGTTACATACGAGAGTGCTGTCTGACTCCGCCTGGACTACTTGCGGGGGGAGCTAGTTCCGGCAGCAGCCATTCGGCAATTTGCTGCCACCGCCATTTCGGGAGCTGCTGCCTTAGCGCGCCGGGACGGTGGGCAGTTCGGTCCTTTGCCGCCCGTTTCAGCTCATTGGGCCCCTTCGTACCCGCGGCCCTTCTGCCGCTTCACCCAGAGCCTCACTGGATCCCTTTTCCGATGGCGACTTCTGTGGGGAACGTGGCTGACAGCACAGGTACCGTGGCCTGCCTCGCGGGCAAGGGTGCGCCGGGTGCCAGCAGAGCCGGGGAGGCCAGGTTCTGCTATCGCCTGGTGCTGCACCGCGTCCTGCGCCCCGCGGGGCCCCTCCTGGCTCGTCCTGAAAGCGGCGCTCTGCTCGTCGGGATCGCTCCCAGCGGAACTTTCCAGAAGCGGCGGCCTGGGCGAGGCCGTAGTTCCTGGGTGCGACCCCGCTGCCTTTGTGTTTGTCTTCCCTCGTCTCGCGGCGCCGACGGGCCGTCGCGGCCTGCTGACGGGCCCAGGTTCGTCCCATGACTGGCTTCTGTCGGCGGTGCCCGGCCCGCAGCCTGCGAGCCGTTCCTGGAGGAGCATGGCACGATAAGCTTAGTGAGGTGCTTTCTTAAATTTGTCGGAGTATCAGAAGACGCGTTTTAGTAGAGAACGAAGTAGGGTAAAAACCTGACCCAAAACGGACGTTGACTGGGCTTGCTACACTCGAGGAGCAAGTCTTTTGTGGTATAGCAGAGAACAGTGGCAGTGCAGTGTCGTGCTCTTCCTGACAGTAATGGACAGGGAAGAGAATAGACGAAATCTTGCTTTCCCTCTAGAATAACCAAAGAAAAAAATTATTCTGCTTACTGAAAGGATGAAAAGGCAACACAGGTTTATCCCCCAGACTTTGAAGGCTTGTGTAACCAGAGAGAAGGAAGGATATGGAAAGCTGAAATGGTGTCTGGGAAAAGTAGGAAAAAAAAATAGTATCTGTGGAGAAAAAGTTGGGATACAGAGAGAAATGATAGTGGTACAGAAGTACATCTGGGAGAGTTTTAAGTGCTGCAGTACGATTTTTTCATTGCTTCTCAGCTAGAACTGCGTGTCTAGCCAGAGCGTCTACAGTATCCTCGATCTGTGGAGGTGAAAAGAATATGTGCATGCTTGGGGGGAGGGTCCTGCGCTCCTTTTCATCACTACCACCTAGAGGGAGGTGGCAACTGCTTCTGCCCGGGTCTAGATATTATCTAAACGGAAGGTTGAGCGTGAGCATATGGCAAGTGCTTAGGATAGGTTTTTTTGGGTAAAAAATGGCCCTGGGTACATTAGTGATAGTTCTGTGCAGGCTTTTGTTTTGCTTGTAGTCTGTAGAAGTCTCAGGAAAGGTCATGTCATAGAATGTACTAGGCTTTTCCAAGGTCGTAAGTCAAAGCATGTAACAAAAGCTAGGCTGGGCACATAAATTCGTGTATACAAGGCTTGATAGGGATTCTTTGGGCTCTGACTCTTCACTGCAATTATTTTCTTTAGCAGTTGATTAAGTGAGGAGCTATTGATGGCTGTGTTATAGATTCTTTGGGTCATAGAACTTTTACTTCCAGCCAACTCTGGATTTATTTTGTGAAGAGACTTGCTAAATGAAAAACAGCTTTGGTGTTTAACTGACTTCGGTGCTATTGTTAACAATTCCTATTCCCAATTGTTAAATACAGTATTTCTGTGATGCCTTCTGCCTTGCTCTGAGAGTTGCAACTTAAGTTTCACTTTTTGCTTAAGTAGGTAAAAAACACAGCATTTAGATAAGGGTTGGAAGCTTCTTTCCAAGTGGGTGTAAGGATTTAAGGTTAAACTTCAGTTCTGTGTTCTTGTGAATTTTTTTTAGCTTTGAAATTTAATAATGACATTGGAATTTTTTGGAAGAAATTATTCATTTAGGTCCTTGGGGCATGCTCTTCCACTATCATGCTTCCCTATGTTTGTACCATCAGCAGAACTTGAAAGTACACCAGCTGCCAGAGGGACTAAACCTGTGAGGCTGTTAATGGCAGAGGGAGTGAGAGAGGACTGGGATTAGGATGTTGGTACTCCAGTATCATTATTACTGTCAGCATCTTGGACTTTCAAAAATGGTCCTGCCATTCTCATGTTGAGTAACAGTTGTATCTGTTTATTGCCATTAGGTTTAACCAGATACTGAAGTCCACTTTTCTCATAGTCATGGTTTGGAAACACTAAACTAAGCTCCTAGAAAACAGGAATCTAGTCTGGATGAAGATACTTGTTTGGTAAATTGTCAAGTGTCTGGAAGTGAGTAGCTTTGCATAGTTCCCGCTTACTGTGAAACAGTTAAAAGTTCTTAGCACTGACAGAGGCAATACACTATCTTGAAAAACAACTTCAGTTAAATCATGTAGTTTTTGCAATCTCATCTTCAAAACCTGCTAATGCTAAAATGCAATTTTGAAAATTTAAAGTGTCATTAATACCAATTTCATAAAATAAACACTAGATAATAACTCTCTACTAAATATTTTTGTGATTCTTTCACTAAATTTCTCACAAATGAATTAAGAAGTCTCAGAGGATTTTTGGAATACCTAACTACAAAGATAAATGTACTTGGATATTGTGGTGCTTCCTGATATTAAGAAGGATTTATTTGCTTCATCTAAATTAAGAATTTTAAAACTTTGTAGGTCCATATGGGAAGGGTTTTGTGAATGGAATTAAGTGACAGCAGAGCACTGGAAATACTGGACTTCAGGGGAAAGAAATAAAGATACTTGCAATAATAAAATCTTTTAATAGTGAGTCACTGGTATAAAGGCAGAATTTGAAGGCCAACACTTCTTTTTACATGGTTGGTTATGTTTTTTCCAAGGTGCACTTGTCAGTATCTTAATACAGACCTGTGCTTTGTAAGACATTTTATTTACTTTTTACACTTAATATTGTTTTGTCTAAAACAGGTGGTGGTTTACTTATTTTGCTCTTCACAAGTGTTTCTGTGATACTAAAGATACTTTGTTGCTCCTGTTCCAGCCAAGCTTCCAGAAGCAGTAACTCCTTTCCTGTACCTTGTCTGTTTAATGGTTCCTTGTGTAGGCCAGTTGCATAATCATTGAAGTGTGTGTGTGTGTCTCTCATCAGATACCGTTCCAAGGCCAGTTATTTTTCTGTGAGGAAATTCTTACTCCTAGAGAATGTGGCATTACAGAGGATTCAAGGAGTGTGGCACAGCAAAACTTTCTTTTGTTCAAATCCTTTGAAGTCTCTGTCTGCTGTCCTTAATTTCCCTGTTGTTATAACTTGTTTTTAATACTACAAAGCATAAGATTTATAGTCTTGGGGGAGAGTGAGTAGAGTCATTGTTCTGTTAGCAGCACTTACGCTGTTGCGATCTAAAGCACAATATTATGTCAGGAATCTATATTTCAAGGATAATGGAAAACGATAGGCTGAGAAATAATTCATAGTCATTACAGTCTACATGTTTCCTGTTGAAAGCTGATGAAGTCAGAGGCTTCTACAAATAATTTTATAATAGTAACATGTTAAGGCATGAAGATTGGAGAGTTCAAACTACGATGTGCTGTAGTGTTTTATGTAACTTCAAGTACTTTCATCCTTCACTTGTGTATACTGTTTCACATTGTTCTGATTTGGTGTGGGTGTGGAGTTTGTGGGGGTTTTTTTTTTGTTGTGTGTGGGTTGTGGTGTGGTTTTTTTTTGTGTGTGTGTGTGTGTTTATTTTGTTCCTATTATCTAACTTCTTGTTTTCCCCCCTTAAATGTTTTGGTGATTCTCCAGAACCAACGAAACGTATGCTTTCCTTCCAAGGGTTAGCGGAGTTGGCTCATCGTGAGTATCAGGCAGGAGACTTTGAAGCAGCAGAGAGACACTGCATGCAACTTTGGAGACAAGAGCCTGATAATACCGGTGTGCTTTTATTACTGTCGTCCATTCATTTCCAGTGTCGCAGACTGGACAGGTAGGACTTAAGGTCTTCTCTCAAGCTTCATAGTTGCACCTCTAATAGTACTGAGCATAGCTGACAAAAGTTCTATTCTAACATAGATATTTTTAAAGATTTTTTTTTTTTTTTCTTTGTTAATCACTGAACACAAGTAGCAACTAACCTCATGGCAGCAGTAAGGACTGGTCAAAACCTGTGTTATTCTTTCTGTTTTTGTTAGGGTAAGACAAATACAAATTGGAATCACTAGCTTTACAACATACTAAAATCTTGCTGTTTTTTGCATGTTATTTTAATATTGTACATATTAATATTGGAGTATTAGCACCACTTTTCTGTACTAGAGGTATTTACATGTTTAAACATGGGCTTTTGTTTAATTATTCCACCTGAAGTGTGGGGGGGGTTGTGCTGTGAGGTTGTGTTTTGGTGTTTGTTGTGTGTGGTTTTTGTTTGGTTTTTTTGTTTGGTTTTTGTTTGGTTTTTTGTTTGTTTGTTTTAAGTTGCAAGACTGATTGTTTGCTGTTAAGCAGTATGATTAGTTATGGACTTTTGTCATCTGAAAGTTGTCTCTTCTTTCTGCTCGTCTCTTCCTGATTTTGTGTTGTGTGCATGAAGTGTTTTGAACTTTACTTCTTCTAGCTGTAAATCTACAAGTTCTGGTGAAGTAAGAACTTTTTACTGAGATTTAATAGGCTTCTGAATGAAGTTGTGATAACAGTTCAGATATGGGAAAATAAAATGCAGGAGGGTGCAACAGAATTTTATACCTACATCTGTCAGCTCTGTCCTGATTCTTGAGAAGAGTGGAACATCGCTTAAAGCTTAAGAATATTGGAAAAAAACTTCACAGGATTTCTGTACTGTTTTTCTCCAAGTGCATTGAGTTCAGGTTTGGTGAAGCAATTTGAACCCTACTGATAGCTAATAAGAGTTGTCCATCTTTGGTAAACTTTAAAATAGGAACATGTGAGGTGATAGTTTGAGCTAGAAGAAGCTAAAAGTACAAGACAGTTATTCTAAATCTAGGGTTTTTTTGCTGTATGTGTAGCTCACTTAAGCATGAATGTTCATTAAGTGACTAGGTAAACAGTCAAACACTGCAAGTAAAGGGTAGGTTGATTTTTTGGGGGGCTAACTTGTCTAATCTTCTTCAGGTCTGCTCACTTCAGTACTTTGGCTATTAAACAGAATCCACTGTTAGCTGAAGCCTACTCAAATCTAGGCAATGTGTACAAGGAACGTGGACAGCTGCAAGAAGCAATTGAACATTACAGACACGCGCTACGCCTCAAACCAGATTTCATTGATGGATATATTAATTTGGCTGCTGCGCTAGTAGCTGCGGGTGATATGGAAGGAGCAGTACAGGCATATGTGTCTGCCCTTCAGTACAATCCTGTAAGTAACATTTTATTTTATAGCAGAGCTCCATACTTTAGTACTGTCCCAGGATGCAGAAATTTCATGGTGATGACTATTGTCTTTGTTAAATTTCCACTGTGGATTGACTTAGTGAAACATAATTTATGTTTTATAGGCTGGAGCTGGCTGTGTCTGTAAGTGACTCCTGTAAAATACATTTGGTGTTTCGATTTTTGGTTGTAACAGTTCTGATAGACATTTTTAGTAAATAGTATATCACACTGGTATGGTCTGTTTATTTTGCATTGTACACAAATAATTTAATAGTACTAAGCACAGTGAAGGTATCTGTTTGCTATTTGGTCATAAATTTTTTCAAAAATGTCAAAAAGTTAAATATTTAAAATGCAACACGAACCTGGTGAGCATATATTCTTTTTTTCCATTGGAAAATCAAATGCAAACCTAGTACAAGAAATGCTCAGAATCTTGATTTTCTATTCTTCAGCCTAGGTGAACTTAACCAGCTTAATGCAAAGTGGTGTGAGTAGTACAGTTTATGCACTGGTTAGAAATACTGTGAGGGTGTTTTATTACAGCAGTTGGGTTTTATTTAGGATACAGGGGCAAAATCACTATATGCAGTCAAATTAACAGTCATAACGGCAGTGATGTAAGTTAAGAATATGGGTTGTGCTTTGGAAAACAGCTTCAAATACTTGTGTATGGGAAAAGAACATAAGTTGGGTGATTGGGGCTTTTTCTTCTTTCTGCATGAAGAGGAACTGTATGAAATACTATTTTCTTTTTCTCCTTCTTTACAATTGTATTTTTACAGTGCTGAAATCAGTAGGATTATATGTTAACTATAATGTTAGGTCAAGAAAAATAATTTACATTTGTGAAGTGTTAAGAATTTAAAACAATCTGTAGAGGACTGGGGTGTTCCTTTGCATGTTCTCTGTTAAAACTATAAGGGTATCTGAACTGCTGAATCTGATAGTGTGACTTGATTTTTCAGGACTTGTACTGTGTTCGTAGTGACCTGGGGAACCTGCTCAAAGCCCTGGGTCGCTTGGAAGAAGCCAAGGTAGGTGTTGGGTAGAATAAATGTAAACGTCAGTGTTTTGAAAACTTGAACTTTGCACCAAGTCTTCAAATCTGCATTGATCTACAGTCTGAGAAGCTGCTGAAAAACTGAAGGCACTGAAACACCTCAGAGTAGTTGCAGGGCAAGATATGGCATGTCCATGTTTAAAAGTTGGTTTAAATCAAGAAATGGAACATTATCAAGCCTTTCTGCTGAACTAGACTATCTGGTACCATTCTGAAGTTTTGGGCAGGGGCTCCATCATGCTCTTATCTGGAAATAAGTAAAAGTCCTTCAAACCTGAGGCTTGCCTGCTGGTGCCAAGCAGAGAGCCTATGGTTAGCTCAAGATCCCTGTACGATGCAGTTGCTATTGAAAATGCTGCTCTTCTAAAGTCCTTTGTGGCTTGTAAGTGGAGAAGAAACTTATCCAAATGTTACTTTGTAATACTGGCTTTTAAAGATTTTTATTCTTTTAACTTTTCCCTTCCCTTGATAGTGGAAGAAAGGCTAGTAAATGATCAATAGCTGCAGTGTGCAAACCCCGCAAATATCTTTTCATGTTTTCCCTCTCCTGTCCCCCAAAATAAAGAAATCAGATGGACAAAGCTGGTTTGTTTGGGAAATGAACTGATCGAAAGAAAACTTGCTGTAGTGGAAAGGTGGCTTCTAGCAGTCTTGTGTTTTCTAAACTGAGAATTTGAACACCAAGATAAGTTTGAAATTCTTGGCATGTTAAAACTTGGATTGCACAAAGAAATTGTCTTGTTACAAGCCACCTTACGCGTCCGCGCTGCAGGGGTGAGGAGTGTGGAGAAATCGGAAACACTCTAGACTCCATGTCTGTCACTCCAAGCCCCACGCGCATGCTAAAAAGTGGAGTGTATGAACAGCGTAGCTGTCTGTTTGGCTGCAGCACCATTTGGGGAGGGTTATGATCTTTATGGGGTAATGGGTAGTGCAGTTTCAAAGTTAATTACTGTTTTAATTTCTGTTAACAACTTGGATGTGCGTACCATCCTAGGGCAGCCTAATTGATTTGGTCAGATCCAGGTTGAAAATACTTTGTAGCCGCATTTAGAGTTTTGAACAGTCTTAGAGACACTTGGTTCTCAGCCCACCAAGCGGACAGCTAACATGAACTGCACTTCACTGCAGCTTTAGTGTGACTGGTATAGGCCAAGACACTGCGCCTGCCTTAGGTTGCTGACCTCTTTGTTTCAGAGCTCTGGAGACACGTAGTTTGAAAGTGTTATTCCGTTCTGTGAGAACTTAATAAACGAGGAAAAACATCCTGAGTAAATTGCAATGTGTTTCTTTGGTTATCAGTCCATTTGAAAGATCAAGCCAGCAGATTCCTTACAGTTTGAACTAAAACTTAATTTCTTTGTAGATATTTCAGAGCCTTTCTTCCAAAAAAACCCCAAACAAACAGCCCCTGCTGTATGCAGTTGCCCTGATTAACCCTCTCCCTTCTGCATGTCTCCCTTGTTACAGACAGATTGTCCTCATTCCCATGTGTTAAGACATATCCAAAAAAATGCAATTGCTTTGTTGAACTCTTACTAATGATCTTGTTTTATTTTCTCTCTTGTTTTTGGTTTTTTCACCACTGATATTGTATTTAGAAGGTTTCAGGTGGGTGAAACCTCCTATTCCATGCGTAAGGTGCCTCGCTGAAGGGAGCTCGAGGCCTGGATCTAGGGCAGACACACACCTCCTCCTCCTCTTCCAGCAAGGAACGCACCGAAAAGTCACATGATGAGAAATATGGTAACGGGTTTGTAACTGCCACAGCAAAACCATTTGCCTCCATGCCTGAATCTTCTGTCTTGTGGCTTCAGAAACAGCTTAAAATATTTAATTACAAGCAAGTAATGTAAGAATATTTTATACTAGTAGCCACAAATTCTTTCAAAGAAATAAAGTAAAAGTAAATTAAAGTATTTCTTTTTAAAGAAATAATTGGAGATAGTTAATAGTAAAAGCTTCTAACTCTTCTGGTTGTTCATTTTTTTTCCTTTTTCTTCTTTGTTTGGATTGCAGCGTTCTGCTCTTCTGATGATGCGCTGTGATCCTGCAGTAGCGCAAAGGCTGCGCAGCGGTAACGCGCATTGCGTGCGATTAAGCCCTTGTGAACGGTTGACTAGATGATTAATCTCTGATTGGGTAACTGCCCAAGCTCTGGGCTGTAGCCTTTTGGATAAAATTGGGTTGTAACGCATTTAGAGTCCAGACATCAAATTTAATATGTGAGTTTCTGTATGGGCCTGTCTGGTAGATTAATGATTCTGGTTGGCCGTTCACTGGACCTAGGGGCAATCCCTATAGCAAAGCAGTTCGCAGCGATAGCGTGGCGCCGTGCTTTAGGATGCGCAGCGATTTCTTGCGCTTGCATTACAGGGACCTAAACCTTCATGCAATCCTGTCATTTGAGGTTTTGAAGCTGCAGATGATTGAAGGTATTTGAAGAAACTGGGAAATTCGATAGAAGTTGCGTGTGTCATCTCACTTGACAAGGACAATTTTAACAGAAGAATAGCTTCATCTTTTTCAGTAGTTTTTTCTGATTTTTTTTTTTTAAAGTAATTTCTCTCTGTTCTAGACTACTTCACAATGTAAAATTTTATTTCATAGCAAAGTTGGTTTTAGACAGTAATTTTTTGGATTTTATGCACTTCAGGGTTGCCAGATGCTTCTGCTGAACTACTTGAATTTTCCAAGATGATTTCTTTGGTGACCTGATACCTAAAGGCATGTTTATTTGTTGTCAGCATAACTGAAAAATGGTGGGCTTGCACCTGGGTTTTGGTTTGCGCTGGCGCAGGATCAACAGCAGTTTGCAGCGCATTAGTTTTGGCGCAAGCTAGCCTCTACTGCAGGGTCACTTTTGACTGGTTAGAGAAGGCATACTAACAATTACTTTTCCTTATTTTTTTCTTTTTACAAATATTCCCCTTCCCTTGTATCTCTCTTCTTTAACTGTTCCAAGGCATGTTACTTAAAAGCAATTGAGACCCAACCAAACTTTGCAGTGGCTTGGAGTAATCTTGGCTGTGTTTTCAATGCCCAAGGAGAAATTTGGCTTGCAATTCATCACTTTGAAAAGGTATCTGTCTAAGCCAGTCATCTTCACTGATAGATTTTAATGTGCATGCAGTTGTCTGCTTGTAAATGATAGAAATATTTTGATCATCAGAGAACTGCTTATGATCCTGTTAGTTAATATTTTCTGTTGTTTTTTTTTACCCTTGATGCCTGTATGCTACTAGAGGGATATGTTTAGAACTGCCCTAAGGACTTCACACACACATCAAAAAAATAGAAGAAAATTCACGATGTTTTTTTCCAGAATAGATCATCCCCATCAAATCAGACTTTAAAAAATGTTTTGTGTGTTGCTTGTGTGAGAGGGAAAAACAACTTCCGGCGTGAAATAGTATTTAATTGTGATTTTTGCTTCATATATTACTGCCCTCTGAGTAATGGATGAGAGCAGTTTTAAGTGACATGCTAATTCTTCTCCAGGGTTATTTTTCACCACTGTTGTTTCAGACTTCTCTAGGTTGCTGTCAATACATAGTTGCCTGATACCTTCTAATTAATACCTAGTTAGTATCTTAATTTGGTTTGTACTTGTTTCTTAAGTTTCAAGTGACCTAAAACTGGATTTAAGATGTGGTGGACAGTTTCTTCCTGATGCTTATGAGTTAAGATCTACAAAACCAATTTTAATTGCTTGGGATTTTTTTTTAATCTGCCTAGTTAATGATAGATTAAAAAGTATTTTAACTTGGAAGTAATAGTTCCCATGAGAGTGACTGTAGGGGTATGACCTATCAGATACTCAACATGTTATTATTAAAGCTTCTGTAACATTTGTTTCTTATTTTTTTTGCATTTTATTAGTTTTGAAGGGAGTGAAAATACTTTCCTTTAGTTAAATGGCTACTGAATTTTCCCTACACCTAGGACGTATTCTTTTCTCACTCTTGTGAAACTCAGTTTTCCTGGACTGCTGAAGTTTTAAAACGCTTATTTTGCCGTAGATAAAGAATATGGATCAGAATATTAGGATTTTGTCCCCTAAAAATTAAATTAAAGGCAGCATAGCATGGGTATACAGGAGTGTTAAGTTTTATCAGACTAACATGAAGTAAATGTTTAACACTTTATTCTGTAGTAGTTGCAGGTGACTTGGTAAGCAAGTGAATAAATTTGGAGGTAGTGTGCTGTTTTTTCTACAGATAAATAACTTTGCTCTGTTCCTGATACATATAACTGAAGTTTTCCTTCTTTGCTAGGTTATTGATAGTCTTGAATGCCTAGAGGTTGGGTTTATCAAATGAAAAAACCTGCACAAACAAACAAAAATTAAAAAAAAAAAAAAAGCCAGCTAGGTTTCTTAGAGAATGCTTTTGTATTAATTCTCAAAACTGTTACTTCAAAAATATTTTCAGGCTGTAACGCTTGACCCAAATTTTTTGGATGCTTACATCAATCTGGGAAATGTCCTGAAGGAGGCGAGGATATTTGACAGGTAAGCAGATAAGTACTATCACTCTATCAATGGCCTGCTGGACGTATCAAGATACTAAGTAGGTTCTTGATGTAAAATCTCTTGGAGAGTTTAGCAGAGACTTCTGCTGTCAGCTAAGCAAGCATATGGCTTTGAAATGTGTTCAGAGCAGTTACTGACAAAAGCAAAATAACCCCATGGAATGTATTCCTTTATGTTACTTCACTGTACTTAATAAAATGCTAAAAATGAGAGTTTCTCAAGGTACTGATGAAAATAGATTTGAAATTAAGTCTGGGGACACGTGAAGATAAAATATCCAAGAAAGGCATGAGCTCTGGAGTTCTCTGGTTTCATTATGTGATTCAGGACATGATCTGCAAGTGTGTATCTTCTGAATTTTTCCTTCTGTGTAAGACAAGCTGAAATGCTGAAATTCAGCTAAGTACTTGATAGAATATTCCTTATTTGTTAGCACATTGACATGTTATTGCATGGGTTGCAGTACTGTTGCTGTCTTTTCAAACTAACTTGTTTTGAGACTTCTAATCTGATACACAGGAATCTTATTTTTGTTTCTGGAGTAAGATCCAGGCTGTGTTGTTTATATTCAATGTACCATATTGGATTATAATTTCTGGTAGCTGTGATTTGTGGCTCCAAATTAAATAAAAGCTTTCAGGGAACAGATTAAATATTCTGACTAGTTGCATTGCATATAGTGTAGTTTGTTCATGAACTTCTGTTTATGCTCAAGGTAAATTGCTGCTCTATGGATAATAGTTTACCTTATTTTTCTTGTTACAGAGCTGTAGCAGCTTATTTACGAGCCTTGAGTTTGAGTCCAAATCATGCAGTTGTGCATGGCAACCTTGCCTGTGTCTATTATGAGCAAGGACTAATAGACCTAGCAATAGACACCTACAGGAGGGCTATTGAACTACAACCCCACTTCCCAGATGCCTATTGTAATTTGGCCAACGCCTTGAAGGAGAAAGGCAGTGTAAGGAGTACTTTTCATCCTTTTTAACGTTGTAAAAACTACTGTGATTACCATATTAACAGTATGCATTTTTTTAAAAGGTGGTAGAAGCAGAAGAATGCTACAATACAGCTCTTCGACTTTGTCCCACTCATGCAGATTCTCTCAACAATCTAGCAAACATAAAACGGGAACAAGGGAATATTGAGGAAGCTGTCCGTCTTTATCGAAAGGCTCTTGAGGTACAGGTTAATGTGGTGAGCGAGAGGTGGGGAGTTAATTTTGGGATTGTGTAATATGACATAAGGCCTTTTTCCCTGTTCAGTTGTAAGTGAAGGAACAGACTGAGAGACCTGAGTCACAAAAAGAAGAGTAAGAAATGCAAAAGTTAGTGTGTTTTTTGTGTGTGTGTTGTGGTGGGGTTTTTGTTTTGTTGTTTTTTTTTTTTTGTTGTTGTTGTTTTTTTTTGGTATGTGATCTACTTGGGGCATTTGAGAGACAGATTTTACTTTTTTTTTCTTCCAGGTGTTTCCAGAGTTTGCTGCTGCACATTCAAATTTAGCAAGTGTTCTGCAACAGCAAGGAAAGTTACAGGAAGCTCTGATGCATTACAAAGAGGCTATTAGGTAAAGGAAGCTATCTGTAATTAGTCTCAGCCTTTCATAATAGCTGCCATAGGTTTGTACAGAAATTGACTTAGTGTTTTTTTAATTCAGATAGTTGCTTTGCAAACCAGAAGGTCTGAATGTGGGTATGGTTTTTCATTGGAGGAGGAGCTTTTATTGTTTTATTGTTTGTGACATATATTATCTTTATTTCTTAGAATCAGCCCCACATTTGCAGATGCTTATTCTAATATGGGAAATACTTTGAAGGAAATGCAAGATGTTCAAGGAGCTCTGCAGTGCTACACGCGTGCCATTCAGATAAACCCAGCTTTTGCTGATGCCCACAGCAACCTGGCTTCTATTCATAAGGTAGCACATGCAAATGATTCACTCTTAGAAGATGATGGGACATTGTGAGTACTTACCCCGAGTATATTTTTATCTGCTGATAAACACATTTCTTTGTTTTTACAGGATTCAGGGAATATACCAGAAGCCATTGCCTCTTACCGCACTGCTCTGAAATTGAAACCTGATTTCCCAGATGCCTACTGCAACTTAGCCCACTGTTTGCAGGTGAGGAGGATGAAGCTTTGATGGTAATTTTTAAGATTTCTCAGCAGCAAATGCTAAGCTTGATCACTAATTTGAATGTAAAGAGTAGACATGTCATAAATCAGAAGATAAGATTACACAGTCATCAGCAGTAGTTACTGAAGCTCTCACTTGCAATTTTGGAAGCAGCATTAGCCTCAACTTGCGAAATACCTGATATGGAGAAAAGGAAGCTGTTGCCCTAATACATTTAAAATTTTTTCTAGATTGTCTGTGACTGGACAGACTATGATGAAAGAATGAAGAAGCTGGTTAGCATTGTAGCTGATCAACTGGAGAAGAACAGACTGCCTTCTGTCCACCCACATCATAGCATGCTGTATCCCCTTTCTCACAGTTTCAGGAAGGCTATTGCTGAGAGACATGGAAATCTGTGTTTGGACAAGGTAGGAAGTTTTTATACAGGCCGGTTGTTATTGTGGTACTTTAGGGTTTTGCCTGTTCCTAACTGAAAATAAAATACATAGTTAGTATTAGCCTTTGTAAGCTTGTCAGTCACTGATCTGTAGAGAGATAGTATGTAGTGTTACCATGTAGTTTTGCAAAGTACTTGAAAGGGCCACTTTGGAAAAAACAGAGTGAGTAAATTATTCTTCCCTGATAGTAAAACAGATCTAGGCAGCTGTGTGATACTATTTTTCAAAATCTGATCCTTTCCACTATCTGTAGAACATGGAACCTGACGTTGCCCCCAGTGAATCCCTTTTGGAATGTGTAAGCTTTGTGTTTGGGTGTCTCGTGAGATTTCCAAATGCACTTGCTTTAGTGGTGATGGCAACAGTGTTACAAGGGCGATGCATCACAGTAGGAAGTACTTCAGTATTTGTTTTGATTCTGTTTTGGAGTATTTTGTGTACAGTAGAACAGATTCTTCTGAAAACATACTTTCTCTTGCTGTAATTGCTTAACTGTGTGCCATTTCCAGAAGAGTGTGCAGCATCCTAAGATGCTAAGAGTGCAGTTGCAGTCGATGGCAAATTCTTTAACTAAAACTTGATGCTACTTTTTCTCATCAACTAGAGAGTCACAGCTGTTTAGCACTTGAGAATGTTGAGATGGACTACTTGAGCTGGTTGCCTGTTAAAATTGAAAATGTGCTGTCAGCCAAGTGGATGGGTCTGGTTAGCTAATGTAAAGATCTCAAATGTTGGAAGATAACAGTTTTCAAACTCGCTTGACTTAATAGCCTGATAATCCTGTCAGTGATAGTGGCTACAAGCTAATGTCTGGGGAAGACAGCAAGCACAGAATTGAAAGCATGCTGTGGTGCTTCACAGGAATACTGTTCTGGTCATAAGTGTCTTGTAGTTTCAGAACTTCTGGTCATAGTGGTGTGATAATAGTATATCTAATAATCATGGGGGAAATACTTAAACCTGTAGAAAAGCAGAAATGTCAGCTTACAGTAGTGTTGTCTGTCTTTATTTGGCTAAATGTGACATCTTGTAACACAGTTTGTGAACTTTACACTTGACTGCAATGGAATGCAGATTTGAAACAACAGATGCCCACAGACCACTTAACTTGAATGTGGGATGAGGCTAATTCTACAAACTTACAGGGTTTTTTTTGTCCCTCTGTTTCGCATTTGGTTTTTTCTTGGGTTTATAAAGAATTGTGTATGTTTTCTTGACAGATTAATGTTCTTCACAAGCCACCATATGAGCATCCCAAGGATTTGAAGGCCAGTGAAGGTCGACTTCGTATTGGCTATGTGAGCTCTGATTTTGGAAACCATCCAACCTCACACCTAATGCAGTCAATCCCAGGCATGCATAACCCAGACAAATTTGAGGTAAAAATATAAATGTCATGCTTAAAGCTTCAAATAGGACTGTAAGCACTTTTTTTTTTTTATCTGCTAGCAGGTAAACTAGGGAAAGGCTTATTTTTTTTTTCTAGGATTTTTTTTTTTATTTATTTTTATTTCGTTAGTGGGCTTTTTTTTCATGAGTTGAAGGATTCTTCAGCCTTGAGTCATCATTACCAATATGAAGTGTTATTTAGAAGGTAGGTTAATTAGATACCTGTCCTTGGAATTATTGTAGGTAGGATTTGTGGCCCATAGAAACCTTTTTAAGCGTCAGCTGCTGTTCTTTGTGTTAGACATATTTCCACATCAAGCTGCTACTGGCTGGTTACTTCTTATATATGGGTATGCATTTTGTTACTCTGTGCTGCTGGTTTTTTTTCCATGTGATTTAGGTATCACCCAAAGAAAAACAGGAAAATTAACTTCAGACTACTCTGGCTACTGCTTTTCTAAAAGGAAATGATACACTACACTTACTCCAGATTAAGCAATGCTAAAGACAGTCAAATCTGTATTTATTTGTTTGTCATGTTAAGGGTTGAGGCTGCAAATAGAACTATTTCTCTGTTAGGGTTTTTGCTCAATGACTGTTTAAATTTCTTCATTTTTAAACTCCTGTTCTTCTGAGTCTTTGGTTTGGCGATTTTTCTTCCTCTACCTTCTTGCTTTTTCCTCATTGTTAAGTCTTTGTAGTCTGAAATCTTTGTGGCAAAGCTGCATGGCTGAATTGTTATCAGAATTGTGACGATGCACTATTTTTTCATGAAGCAAATGGGTGGTCTGAGAATGTGAGACAAATAATGCCATTTGAATCAGCTCAAGACAATTGACAGTCTTGTTCTGGATTTTTAAAGCTCTACAGAACTTAATTTAAATATAAAAGTTACCTACTGAATCTATGCTTTTGTCCTGCAAGATAATAAATTCTCTACATATTGGTTCTATTTGTTCTGTATGTGCTGGGTTAGCTTGTTTACATAGCCTCTGAAGCTCGTACATTTGCGTGGAGGGAATGTGATGGGAGGGAACTAGTCACTGTTTTAAAAAAAATCTGTTACAGAGCTTCCACAGGGCTTAGCTTCTCTGTGCAACCTGAGTCAAAATTCTTTTTCTCGCTAATTACAGTTTCAAAAGGAACTTAGGCATTCTTAGACAATGTGTTGCCTTTGCAAATCCATTTGTTAAAATTGCTTTACCCTGCACTGATGAGAGTATTGTATATCTGTCTATGCAAGATGCAGTGCATGCAGTGCCATAGTCTAGCACCAGAGTATAAGTAAGACTGGGGCCTGGTGGTGAGTCAAATGCCCAATGCCCCCTGTGTTTGGGTTTTTATTTTGACTTTTTTATCAAATGGTAAATGGCACGCAAAAATACAATATAGTTTGTATGAAACTTCGTGTAATTTTGATAATGTAATTTAAAATTGCAATGCCGTCTGTTTCATAGCAAAGGAATTTTGTTGTTAGTTGTTGCAGATGCTCAGTTTTTGGTGCCTCATATTGTAGGTATTCTGTTATGCCCTGAGTCCTGATGATGGTACAAACTTCCGTGTAAAAGTGATGGCTGAAGCAAATCATTTCATTGACTTATCTCAGGTGAGCTTTTTTGATGCATTGACCTTTTAGCAAACCTAAAGGAAGAAAGAGATCAGCCTGTAGTTTGAGATTTTTAGTTGTAATAATTTAGGCTGATGTTAATCTTGAGACTTCTGGAGTTTTTAGATACATTGGTGTTAAGCCTTCCCTGGGATGTAGTGGCTATATAATCTGTATGATTACTAAAAAGTAATGTTAGCTGTTTCATTAGGTTTTAGTAGTAATATCTGAATGTCATGGATAGGTCAAGATGCCTTTAAGTGCAAATATATTTAAGCTGGCTTTACTCCAGTGAAGCAGGACAGAGGCTTAATCATTAATGGGGGGGGGTACTTTGCCCTTCTGTCAGAAGACTATTTTGGTAACGTTTACAAGTGCTTTGGGTGGTTTTTTTAAGTTCCATATGAAAACTGATGGGCATTTCAGTGTACACATAAATCAAGGAGGTGTTAACACTATCTCAAGATAACTGGCAAAGCCTTAAAGCAACATGGGATAATCAGTGTACATTAATAATGGAGCTCGATTGGCACCTGCACAGTTCCAGATGAGGTGATAGATAAAAATTGCATGTAGTTTTTAAACTCGCCTTGTTCAGAACCCGCTTTTAAAAGTAAAAATCCTAAATGGATGTGAGAAGAATTGCTCTTTGAGATGGGTTTTGCAAAGTTGATCTTTTAAAATGTTTATTTAGAATAATAAATGTCAGTTATGCTTGTGGAAAGCTGTCCATTCCTCTCTTGCTTTTGCAGCTGTGTATGTTAAAAGCCCTGGGTCATAGTAAAACAGGCAGTAATTTCATGTTTGTTGTTGCACTTAACTGTCTAGGAGAAATTCTTTCCTTTATTCAGAATTGATACAGTGAGTTTTCCTACTGGAAATTCTTGAGGCACGAAGCTTTTATTTTTGGGTTACAGTACAACTCCTGGAGATTTGTATGGGAGGGTCGAACAGGTAGAAACAGTTTGCTGTGATCTGTTACATTAGCAGTGTAACTTGCTGAAAGTTAAACTGTCAAGGTTTAGGGTCAGAACAGTCTGCTAGACCTGCAACAGATGTTATCTGTTAACCCCTCTCCCTCCCCAAAGGTGAAGAGAAAGGGAATAAGGGAGAGTGACCTATTGATAAGAAAAGGAAACCCAGAATAGGTTTAATGAAAATAATGAAAATAAAATTGAATATTATACAGATAGATACAAGGCCAGTATTGAACCCAGGCCTCCTGATGGCAATTATGTCACTGTCACCACTGATGCAGTGGAGCAGGCACTGGGGGCATTCCAGGCTGGACTCAGCAGCAGATGGGAACAGGATTTAGCATATGGATTCTGGAACTTGATTCAGGAATGCATGGATTTGGATTGAAGGCAGACTGGATGGAGTCCTCTCTGTATGCCAGACATTGAAGAAGAGAGCTTGTCCCTTGTGATCCCTTATCTTTATACCAAATATTACATATATGGGGTGGAATCCCTCACTGGTCATTTCAGGGTCACCTGTCTTTTCTGCTTCTCCTCTCAGGTGCGGCCTTTTGCTGTCTGCACCCCCAATGTGGTACACAAGATTTAACAGTGATCTTGGTCTGTACAAGAGCGAGTATAAACAAGAGCCTTTGAGCCCACACCAGTCCTTGGTAGTAACTCTAAATGTTGAGTGTTGTCACTGCTAGAAACAGAGACTGTCTGCAAAAGCATGATGTTAACTTTGGAAAGTGCAGTTAGTTACAAGAGACTTAGCTGAAAAGTAAAATCATTGAACAGAATTAGTTCTGAAACCAGGACAGAACTAAGATGGGAACTTGTCTACTCAGAGATATGCCTATGTGCATAAGTTTGCTCTGGTATAAAATGTGAAATAGATTTCCCTTTTTACAAAAATGAAGTACTTTTATGGTTCGTATCAGTTGTAGAGTTGAGTCAATAGTAGCTTCAGAGTAGCTTATTGTCTTACTCATGATCTTTAGTTTGAAGTAATTTCTCTATTCTCCCAGCCTCAGTTAGGGAATCTACCACTTTAGCGACCAAAACTTAGGTAGGTAATTAGTCTTACAGGAGTGGTAGTGGTGGGGCTGTTCTGGTATGTATAGCCTCAGTTTCTAGCCTTTGGTTTTTGTTTTACTGCTGCTGAACTAGACATGTATCAAATATTTTCTTCTGTCTGCTTCTATGGAATGGAAAAGAATAGAAATTATTCTTGGAGGAATTTAAAATTGTTGAAAATTGTTTACAGGAAGAGACACATTGTAGTTGCCAAGACTTTGCTGTTCTTGAAAATTATTTGTAGTACCTTCTGTGAAGGTTTGCTCTTTGATTTAGCCAAGAACTGAAGTAGATTTAGATAGAGATTGAAGTTTCTTCTGTGGTCTGTGATATTTTACTGCATGATTTTCTGAGCTTGACAACACTAGGTATTACTGCTCTGATTTGAATGTGCAGAGGCAGTCTTCACAGTTTTCTGTCAGCAAGTGCTTCAATTGTCTAGTACGTTTTTCTTAGCTTCAACAGTGCGGTTTTTTTGGTTGGTTGGTTGTTGTTGTGTGTTTGGGTTTTTTTTTTATTGACTGGAGGACTTCTGTAAAACTAAGTTTCACTTGAACGAAATTATGCAGATGGCATTTATCAGGTGGTACACTGATGACTAACCACATTTATTAGTGAAAGACTAAAAAAAATAACTCCTTCTTATTTATTATTCAGATACCATGTAATGGAAAAGCAGCAGACCGCATCCATCAGGATGGTATACACATTCTCATTAATATGAATGGTTACACCAAAGGAGCCCGAAATGAATTATTTGCCCTGAGACCAGCACCTATTCAGGTAATTAAGTTAGAGGGCACTGTATCTGAAAAAAACCCATTTGTGAGTGTGAAATTTCTGTCAGAATGGGAAAAAACCAAACATTGAAGACTCATGTTGATCAATAAGCATGTAAGAGGCAAACAGGATCATTCTGTTGAGGCAGAGTAGTTTCTTTGTTTAATGGGCAGTTGACTGTGTCCTGAAAGAGAGCTCCTTGATTCTCTGAGGTTCCTGAGCACTGCTGTTCTTTTACATTAGTGAGAATAAATAAAGGTATTTGAAGCAGTTGTGGAAATTAATTGTTGTAATTTCTTCAGGTTTAGCAAAATTCCTAGTCAGAATCAAATGTCGGTAATTATTTTTTTTACTAAGGATTTTCTAAAATGCCTATACAAAGAGAATGGGAGAAGCCTGAATCAGAGTCACTCTAGGCTACAGAAGTTGTATCTGTTAAGATAAGCCATAATCACTGATGGTTAGTATTCTGGCTATAGCTGCACGTAATTGGATGCTTTGGTGTTTTGCTTGAAAGAGCAATTCTAGAACATTCTTGAAGTTGTTCACTGTGTTAGTTATGAAAGGTTAGGGTTAGTGTTTGCTCTTCAGTTGGTAAAGAAAAAGAAGGAACTTGACTCTATAGATGGAAAATTTAACTTTGAATGTGTTGATTTTTAACTTCCTTTATTTTTGCAATGCACTTGGGACTAGAGCCTTGCTTTCTTCTATTTTAGGCAATGTGGCTAGGGTATCCTGGAACCAGTGGGGCATTGTTCATGGATTATATCATCACAGATAAGGAAACTTCCCCAGTTGAGGTGGCTGAGCAATATTCAGAAAAATTAGCTTACATGCCAAACACTTTCTTTATTGGAGACCATGCAAACATGTTCCCCCATCTGAAGGTACGTAGGAAGGTAGATCAAGAATAAGTAGCTATAGCTGTCTTTATAAAATGGCACTTTGTATAGAACTTGGTAAGAGACCTTATAACTTCTTTTTTAAAATTTTTTTGTTTTTAACAGAAAAAAGCAGTCATTGATTTCAAGTCCAATGGTCATATTTATGATAATAGAATTGTTTTGAATGGCATTGACTTGAAGGCTTTCCTTGACAGCCTCCCTGATGTCAAGATTGTTAAGGTGAGAGCTACTCTGTTGTGTATTATGTCTTAGGGATTGAAGCTAGTACTTTCTCTGATGCTTCTGTGATTTGCCTTAGATGAAGTGCCCTGACAGTTGTGACAATGCAGATGGTAATGCTGCCCTCAGTATGCCAGTCATTCCTATGAACACAATTGCAGAAGCTGTGATTGAGATGATAAATCGTGGGCAAATTCAGATAACAATCAATGGATTCAACATCAGTAATGGGTTAGCTACTACTCAGGTGAGGCAATTGAGAACTCTGTTCTCTTGGATTTTATGTTATAGTTGCATGTTTTAACATAACAAGGAAGAAAAACCTTCAAGCAAATGTCTGCCTCCTGTCACGTTGATTTATTTAGTTCTTACACTGAAAGAAACTCACAGATGTGTTATAAGCCACAGATGTACTGGAAGATGATCTTCCTCCCTAAAGGTAGAGGGATTTTATCAAGAGGCATCTAGAGTCCGAAGAAATCTAATCTTGTTGCATAAAGAAGACAGTTATTCAGAATTTGAAGGCAAGATTTGCTTGTTACCTGCAGTGTATAGCGCATTTGTGAGCTGTTACAGTTTCAGTTGTGTTTTTCTGTTACAAAAAAATTGCTGGGTTGTACAGGCAGAGTTATTCTCCTGTATCTCAAGAACATTTATGCATCATCTTACTTCTTTCTGAACTATGTGTTGTATGTACCACCACCTCTCAGTGCTTAATAGTTCATGTAATTTTTGTGATATTGACAGTTACTGGTTTTGTTTAATACTTCTTCCTTTGCAGCACAGTTCTTCCTTATTTTTAAAAATACCTTATTTTTACATTAGTATAACTCTTTTGAGAATTTTATTCAGTTTACAGTTGAGAGACACTTTTATGTCATTTTCAGACCTTTTATTGTCACTGCTCTATCCATAATCTCATGCCTTGGTTTCTTTTTATGAGTTCTTTTGTTCACAACTGAGACTTAAGTTAGTAATAAGTTGTGTTTTAGTTTGGCCAGTAAGCTTAGCTTATTAGCACTACTTTTTCTGAAATTGTTGTCCACTTAGAATAGAGAATTCTTTGTTTAACATTCCACCACCAAGTTGAAACAATTTTAAGCTCTGTTGGTGCACTTACAAACCAGGTTGTCTATGTCTTGAACATGCTAATAAACCCCTCCTTTGTGCTTATCAGCTGCTTTTGGGCATAGGTTGACGAAGACTGTGCATTGTGTTTTGAGGTCTTCTCAGTGACCTCACTAAGAGCACTTTCACTAGCTCTTGTTGAACTAAACTATCTCATGTATCTTGTAACAGAGACATGAATGACAGTGACTTGCTGTCACTGACAGGTTTCTCAGCAGTATGCTTATTTTGGCTGCGCTACCACTGAGATAAATTTTAAATAGACATATATAAAAAAAAAGGAAAATATTCTAAGTACTTGTTTTGCGTTATCTGTACTGATATTTTTCTCTCTTTATCTTCCTATATGTGAAGGCTGCAAGATCCATTATTTTTTGAAAGTCCGTTAGCAACTATTCTTGTTTATTTTTCAGAATTACCTATTATTTCCTTGTCAGCTAGTTCCTTACACTCAATCATTGTG
Source organism: Megaceryle maxima (assembly GCA_024605025.1). Classification (NCBI taxonomy): domain Eukaryota; kingdom Metazoa; phylum Chordata; class Aves; order Coraciiformes; family Cerylidae; genus Megaceryle; species Megaceryle maxima. The sequence continues at coordinate 1,950 of JANHGN010022035.1, read as the reverse complement.
TATCTTCGGTCTTGACTGTCTTTTGTCTTCTAACAACCCCAAAACCAACAACAACAACAAAAAGCAAACAATGGGGGGAAAAAAAAACACAAACCAACAACAAAAAACCCCAAAACCAAAACAAAAAAAACCCCAAACAAACAAAAAATGAACCAAACAAAAAAACCCACCAAAACAAACTCCCTTGGCTTTCTGAATGCTTTTTTATTTTCCCTTGAAGTCTTTAATTCCATTTTTGGTCTCAAGAAAATAAAGTGACTTTAAGGAAGGAAGGAGTTCATGTGTAATGCATGTATATGATTCTTCTCTCCAGTTATTCCAGTTACTTAGAATTTAGGGGAGATACATGGAGATGGCTGAAACATTGTGGCATCCATAAGCCAGTATGCATATCAGTTAAATTCTTTTTATGGATAAACAGACAATTTAATTTTGTGTAATAATGCCAAAGACATGCTTAAAGTAACTTTAGAAGCTAAAAAATGGTGCATTGTGTCTCAAGAAATTCCACGTGGCATAGTCTTGTTTCCTACAATTTCAGAGGTTTTTTTTTTTTTTTTTTTTTTTCCTTTTAGATTAACAACAAAGCAGCAACTGGTGAAGAAGTTCCACGAACTATAATAGTTACTACCCGTTCTCAGTATGGTTTACCAGAGGATGCTGTTGTATACTGTAACTTTAATCAGCTTTATAAGATAGATCCTTCCACTTTACAGATGTGGGCTAATGTGAGTATCTGTATCTAATACAAAATCTAAGGTTAGACTTCTGTTACCTTGAGCAGAACAGCTATGTTCCAGAAACTTCATGCAACTTAAAACTAACTTGTTCATGTGGAAAACATTGACCCATAGCCATTTGAATCTTTACAGTGTTCATGTTGCATGACATAGTGTTAGTAGAATACAGAAAGTTTTTAGACTGATTTCACATTACACTGTGCTTCTCGACAGTGAAAAGTTGTATCTTGGACAGCTTTAATATGCTGGTGACTCCATTGTGAAATAAGTTGGTCTTCCCTAGTAGGGATAACTGAGTTGTAACTCAGATTGTTGGCAGATTGATAGATCTGAGCACTGAGTGTCTGTATCAAGATCCAGTTTATAGTGTATTGCTGAGAGTTACTTGAGAGGTAATTTTTTTTTTTTGGTATTCTATAGCATAGGCCTATAAATAAATGAGATCATAAATTTCAGGACTTAAATCCTAAGTACTGCCCTATGAACTTTTGCTCAGAGTTGCTGTCTCTTTCAGTGGGAATAGAAATGCTATCCTAATTACTCCACTTGAATTGGTAATTTTTTTTTTTCCGGTATTGAATCATAATGATTATCCTGTTGCTTCATTTTGGTATGTGGTAATTTCTTGCTCAGAAAAGGAAATATTTCTGACTGAACTTCGTAGTTGCATTTGTTTCTTTGTAATTCATTCTTACAGATCCTTAAAAGGGTTCCAAACAGTGTGCTGTGGCTGCTACGTTTCCCAGCTGTAGGAGAACCCAATATTCAGCAATATGCACAAAACTTGGGTCTTTCCCAAAACCGAATCATCTTTTCTCCTGTTGCCCCCAAAGAAGAACATGTGAGGAGAGGGCAGTTGGCTGATGTTTGTCTAGACACTCCGCTTTGCAACGGGCACACAACTGGGATGGATGTACTCTGGGCTGGGACGCCAATGGTCACTATGCCAGGTAACGGAATCTACATAGAACAGATGGGTTTGAATATTATTTTTTAATAACAAACAGCAAGCCAAATAAACTTTGTTGTCTCGTACAGGAACTGAAGTAACTTGTACTCTGCAGTATGTTACTCCTGTTAATGTGTTGTTTTGTGTGATTTTTTTTTTTTTTTTTTTTTTTTTTTTTTTTTTTTTTTTTTTTTTCTGCCACCATTCTTTCCTCCTGTATTTCTGCTTCCTTGCTTGCTTTTTCTGGCTCTTTTTGCAAAA